>OX463863.1:5969937-5972437 GCA_949825065.1 Odontocerum albicorne | reverse complement strand
TCCAGGGTAGCGTTGAATAATTTTGGCGAGATGGTATCGCCCTGGCGGACACCTTTACTTATTGGAAATTTATCGGTACTTTGGTGGAGATTTACTGTTGCTGTCGCGTTATTGTATATATTACTGAAGAGATTGACGTAGCGTTTTTGTACTCCCTGATTAAGAAGGGCCCTGATAATAGCGGATTTCTTGACCGAATCAAAAGCCTTTTCATAATCTACGAACGCCAAATATAATGGAAGTTGGTATTCTTGACAACGCTCTATTACTTCCTTTACTACCTGAATGTGGTCCATTGTGCTATAACGTCCTCTAAATCCGGCTTGTTCTCTGGGTTGATTTTCATCAAAGGTTGTTTTTAATCTATTGGAGATAATCTTAGTAAAGATTTTATAGAGAACTGGTAGTAAGCTAATGGGTCGGTAATTCTTAAGATCTTCTTTATCTCCCTTTTTATGGAGTAGGATGATGGTGGCATTTTTCCATTCTTCGGGGATATCTTCCTTCTGTAGATACGATGTAAAGATTTTCGCCAGCATCTTATCTACTTCTTCTCCCGTTTCCTTAAGTATGTCAATGGAAAGGCCGTCAGAACCTGGTGCTTTTCCCGGTTTTCATACCTCGTATAGCGTTTCGTACTTCTTCGGGTAGAATGTCAGGTACTGCTTCCTCATCATCTTCCTGAGTTTGGGTAGAGAAGTCTTGTGATGTATCTGTGGATTCATTTAAGAGGTTGTGGAAGAATTCTTCTCCTCTCTTCAGTAACATGTCGCGATTTCTGGTAACCGTGTTGTCCGAGAGTCTGAGCGCGGTGATGTTTTCTTTATTTCTTGTTAATTTTTGTTTCGTTTTCTTGAGGCTCCTTCCAGTCTCGATTGTTTTTTGTACGAGGTTCATATTGAATTCACGGATATCCTTCTGAATCTTTTTGCGGATCACTTTACAGAGTTTAGAAATTCAGCTGCATCGGAAATCTGTGATGAGGCTTTCATTTCTCTCCTCTTTTCCATGAGCTTCAACGTTTCATCTGACAATTTAGATGTTTTTTGGAGACCTTGTGAGCCCCCAACTTTACTTGCCGCGCTCAATATCTCCTCGGTTACTTCTGCAATTAGGTTAGTGCTGTTAGGGTCATTTTCAAGAGCAGAGAATCTGTTTTTAAGTTCGAATTGAAACTCTTGATTATGGGTTTTCAGGTCTGCGGTATTCACTCGAACACTGGGTTTCTTGTCAATTTTGCCCTTTCAAGTTTGATGTTGAAACTGACTTTACATCTTACAAGTCGATGATCGCTACCTGTATTGAAGCGATTCAAGACGGTGCAATCATTTATCATGTTTTTGTTATTAGATAGGATGTAGTCAATTTCGCTGGTTGATCCGGAGGGACTCTTCCATGTCCACTTTCTGGAGGATTTTTTTTGGAAGAATGAGTTCATGATGAAAAGATTATTTCTTTCGGCAAATTCCACCAGTCGGTTGCCTCTTTCATCTCGTGTCCCAAATCCGAATTTTCCTACTGCAACATCATCTTGTGCTTGGCTTCCAATTCTAGCGTTAAAGTCTCCCATTACGATTTGGAAGTGAGATCCACTAGCTTCATGAAGAGTTTGAATTTCTTCATAGAAATCTTCGACTTCCTCATCTGTGTAGCTCTGAGTAGGTGCGTAAACCTGAAGAATCTGCAGTTGATATCGCTTGTTCAGCCTCAAGGTGAGGAGAGCTGCTCGGTCAGATGAGCATTTACATTCGATTACTCTGTCTTTCCATTTTTGGTGTATGATAAAACCCACACCACTTGTCCTGCCAGTATCTGTACCTGAATAGTAAAGCATGTGTCCACCTTCAATTGTAATGTTACCTTCTCCCTTTCTGCGCACTTCGCTGAGACCGATAATGTCCCATCTGATGTTATCGAGTTCATGTTGCAATTCTGTTAAATGGGCTTCTTTGGAGAGCGTTCTTGCATTGTATGTGGCAATGTTCATTTCACGGTAGCCTTGACAGTTCCTCCGTGTCCGAATCGCAGCCTTCCCTTGCTGGCCGCTACCTTGGCCAGTTTTGGTTTGGCCACCGGAGGGGGTTTGTTTTTTTGTTTTGGTCATTTCATGTTGGAGGGGGTGGGCAAGCTACTGCGTTGTAGCCTTTCATATCACGCTGCCCAAGCGGGTTGATATGAGGTTTTTTAGTCATTGTTTCGAGTTTTCCTTCTCTTGTTATGTACAGGTATTTATGTACAGGTTTTCTGTTGGGGTTTTCCTTCCCTTAGCTGGTGTGGTCTGGTTTTTAGGCGCCAGAAACTCGCCTTTCATCCTTCCGCTATCTGCTATGGTCCACATAGTGTGACCACATTGCCCAGGGTTCGCGACGGGGACGCTAACGAATCGGACTAGTCAGTAGTGTTGCTGATAGTATGCAACTAGGCGTTCCACAGCATTTTATAGACTTACACCTTCCAGCATAGTGTAAGTCACTGTGACCCTACTGACAATTCGAACCCT
>OX463863.1:5802437-5964937 GCA_949825065.1 Odontocerum albicorne | reverse complement strand
GGTCCGGGCTCATCTCACAAACATTCCCCCGGCCGAGATGCACCCCACCAATGTAGGGCGAGCCCGACCGCAAGGGCATCGGGGGGCTTCCATCCCACACCCCCGCATGTCTAGATTAAATAATAAATAAAAAAACAAAAACGTATGGCAGAAAACAAAATAAAAAGTAAACCCACATACTATATACCAACTCAGGTTACTACTAACTGTCAGCAAGAACGGAAAAAAGAAAAGCCTAAAAGGAGTCCAAATTTAATAAAATGACAAATGGGAAATGAAAGAGTTGAAACAAGATTGAAATAGTTAGGCAGTAATACATTGAAATAGTTAAGCAGTTTTAAAAGAATGAATGAGAAGATAACGCACAAACACGTACGCACAATCTCCAATTCACCACCAGCGAAAAGAGAGAAAAGAAAGAAAAAAAGAAACAATTAAGAGACCCATTAACCACTGAGAAACCCATTAACCACCCAGAAGATAACGCTTTAGAGCATCTCTGAAGGTACAACTATTCACCCGCTCCTTCAAGGCCTGGGGCAACTCATTCCAGCATTTGCTGGCTGAGTGTGAGAAGGATCCTTTGAATAGTGTTAGATTATGGTTTGGGATAAGTAAAAGAGTTTCTCTGCTTCTAGTTTCGTAGCCGAAGGATATTATACAATCATTTCTTGAAAATTTTCAGTGTAACTTTAAAATAAATATTGATGGTTTTTTTAAAATAAATGTCATAGTTATGATTCAATTTTGTCAATACTGTTGTCTTCAAATTAATAAATTGTTATGAATTTCTATATCGTTATACACAAAATTATCATATGTTTTAATGCATTATGCAGTTATTTTACTATATGGTTTGCCTTTTCATTATAACTAATAAAATAATATATTACACAGAGGTGCATGGCCGTGCGGTAACGCACTGGACTTCCATGCGGAAGGTTGCCATTTCGAACCCCGTGAGTTGAGTCTCCCCTTGAATGACGCAGGTATTTTTTCCACCTAGTTTTCGGGGGTTTAAGGATACATATGACTTTGGTCAAACCTATACTTTAACCTTACCCTTCTTGTGCTACAAAAATCCGCACGTTCCGGTGCTGAGTATCAATACATAATACATCAATACACATGTAAAAAAGAGCGATTTAAAATCGAAAAAAATTGAATATTCATAGCCATTCGCTTAAATTTATTAAATTGGAAGTCAAAAGTGAAAATAATTTGAAATTTATTTGCTGAAAACATGAAAAAAAAACATCGGCTGACGTTCACAAAACGGGCGAAGAGACCACTACAAATGGATGCCTCATAGCTTCTGAGAACTGAGACGGGACTCGGTCTCGGACTGTTATACCTAGAAGGAAGAAACACGATTGCGAACTGATATTCTATTTCTTGCGTTCCCATATACCCAAGTAGAATGAGAGTGAGACGTAAATAGCGTCGCTTCCTCACCCATAGCGTGTTTTTAGAATGAATATACCTACGTCACACACTAGCACAGGTTTGACTGTATTTGTGAATTTATTCCCGATTTTCACAAAATATCTCTGATGTGATCGATAAGTGCTAATTATTATTAATATTATTTTTTCATTCAATGCGTAAATGCATTACGGAGGTATATCTAAAATCTGACCCAGTATTTATTATATTTATAGAGATAGTAAAGTTTTTAGAAGCAATGTGTACTAGTTACACATCACAGGGAGGGAAGGGTTAAAAAAAACATGCCAGTGTGCGCCGATCGTCTTACTTCAGGTGCGCCATCGGATTCAGCACAGCAGTGTGACCGGTAGTTTGCTGGTGAACAACGGTTCTTCTTATTTATTTTTCTCTCAAAGTTTTGATTCATCTACCGGGTATTTACTTTAACCCTTTCTGTCTTGTGATGTGTAACTAGTACACATTGCTTCCAAAAACTTTAATATCTCTATAAATATAATAAATACTGGTTTCAGATTTTAGGTATTCCTCCGTAATACATTTACGCATTGAGTGAAAAAAATAATATTAATAATAATTAGCACTTATCGGCCACAGCAGAGATATTTTGTGAAAATCGGGAATAAATTCACCAATACAATCAAACGTGTGCCAGTGTGTGACGTAGGTATATTCATTATAAAAACACGCTATGGGTGAGGAAGCGATGCTATTCACGTCTCACTCTCACTCTACTTCGGTATATGGGAACGCAAGAAATAGAATCTCAGTTGGCAATTGTGTTTCTTCCTTCGAGGTATAACAGTGCCGAGACCGAGTCCCGTCTCAGTTCTCAGTAGCTCTGAGGCATCCATTTGTAGTGGTCTTTTCGCCCGTTTTGTGAACGTCGTCCGATGTTTTTTTTTTCATGTTTTCAGCAATTCATTTAAATTATTATCGCATTTGATTTCAAATTTAATTAATTTAAGCGATTGCCTATGAATATTCTTATTTTTAAGATTTTAAATCGCTCATTTTTACATGAGTATCGATGTGTATTGAATACACAGCACCAGCACGGGCGGATTTATTTTAGCACAGGAAGAGAAAGGTTAAAAGAAGAAAAAGGTTAAAACGAGAAGAAAACTGCATGGCACAGCTTGCACTAAGCAACTGAATTGACGTTGTAATGGTGAGGGGATCCTCGATAAAAAGGCCGAGTAACGACAATAATACGTAATATAAATAAATAAAAAACATTGCTCAATTTAATGAAACAGAAATTAATATCAAAACCTAACGACTCTTTAAAG
Source organism: Odontocerum albicorne (assembly GCA_949825065.1). Taxonomy (NCBI): domain Eukaryota; kingdom Metazoa; phylum Arthropoda; class Insecta; order Trichoptera; family Odontoceridae; genus Odontocerum; species Odontocerum albicorne. The sequence continues at coordinate 5,962,199 of OX463863.1, read as the reverse complement.
AAGAGTAAGAAACGATCTCCGTGAAGCCAATGTCACAAGATCAATAAAATAAAAACATTTATGGAGTAGAGAATGTAATAAAAACATGGTTATTGGCGGATTTGGTGGTCGGACGGTAGTTCTTGGTGACACATGAGTAAAACTCTTGTTTTATAACCTAATAACGGGGATCTTGGGGTATTAAAACAGGAGAGTTAATGTCTGACAGATGTTTAAGAGATAAACCGTATCCCTGTCCGGCGGCTAGGCAGAGAAAACAAAGTTCAGACTGTCATATTTTCTATCTCGGCTCCTTCAAAAATATGCTAATTATTATTTTTTGGATTGATTAGTGACATTTTTAACCTTTCCCTCCCTGTGATGTGTAACTAGTACACATTGCTTCTAAACACTTTAATATATATTTATCTCTATAAATTTTATATATCTCTATATTTTATATATCTCTATAAATATAATAAATACTGGGTTCAGATTTTAGGTATTCCTCCGTAATACATTTACGCATTGAATGAAATAATAATATTAATAATAATTAGCACTTATCGGCCACATCAGAGATATTTTGTGAAAATCGGGAATAAATTCACCAATACAATCAAACATGTGCCAGTACGTAGGTATATTCAGTCTAACAACACGTAGGTATATTCATTCTAAAAAAACCGCCATGGGTGAGAAGCAACGATATTCACGTCTCACTCTCACTCTTCTTCGGTATATGGGAACGCAAGAAATAGAATCTCAGTTGGCAATTGTGTTTCTTCTTTCGATGTATAACAGTCCGAGACCGAGTCCCGTCTCAGTTTTCAGTAGCTCATGGGCATACATTTGAGGTGGTCTCTTCGCCCGTTATGTGAACGTCGGCCGATGTTTTTTTCATGTTTTCAGCAATTAAATTTCATTTACTATCCCTTTTGACTTCAAATTTAACTAATTTAAGCGATTGGCTATGAATATTCTTATTTTGCCGATTTTAAATCGCTCATTTTTACGTGTGTATTGAATACATAGCACCGGAACGCACGGTTTTTTTTAGCACAGGAAAAAAAAGGTTAATAACATAACATTTATAATTCAGAAGTAAATGATCTTTTGAAAAAATAAATGTTTCCAATTTGAACACTTTTTTTATACAACAGGACTGCGGTGGGAAATTTTTGATTTTTCATACTTTAAATATGGCCCTTTATTTTTTATTATCAACCCTTTTACTACACATCACTCAAATAGCTCATTTGACATATCCCTTAAAACATCTTCATTTTCAACAATCATGGCAACCATATAATCTGCATACAGAAGTCCACAAATTTTAATAACCCTTCTCCCATAATCTTCTAAAGTAAGCAGTGGTTGAAAATGCGCTAAACGATTACCTTTCATAAATATATAAAGGCTCTTTCAAATTGAGCGGTTTTTTTTAATTCTACATTTTTTAATTCTTGAACACACAACTTGCTTTGATTCCAAATAAGTTTTTAGTAGTCATGGAAGTATAATGTATGACATTTAACCTTTGCTTCCCTGTGTTGGGTATCTTCTACACGTTGCTTCTAATAACCATCAATATCTCTATAAATATAATAAATACAAGGTTAAGATTTTAGGTTTTCCTCCATAATATATTTGCGCATTGATTTAAAAAATAATATTAATAATAATCAGAATTTATCGACTACATCGAGGTGTTTTGTAAAGATCGAAAACAAATTCGCATTTAAACGCTGCGAGTGCCTCGTCTTGACGATAGGTGAATAGTATGCGGGAAGCGCGACACTATATTCGCATCTCACTCTTGCATACTAGATTGAATTGCGAGGAGCTGAATTGTCTCAACGTCGCAAGCATTAAGCGTAAGCGCCGGGGTATGCGACTGACGTTCCGCGCCACAAGTGGCTTCTAAGCTTGCAAATAGGTTAGACGCTGATGGACGCCCGTTCCGTGAGCGTTGCCAGATGGTTTTTTAATGTTTTCAGCAAATAAATCTCAATCATTATAATTTTTAACTTCAATTATAATTAATTAAGGGGATTATCTATGAATGTTCTTATTTTTCCGATTTAAAATCGCTAATTTTTGATTGCGTACTCGCTACCCAACACCGGAGCACGCGTATTATTTTTATCACCGTAAGGGAAGGGTTAAAAAAAAACAACATCCGCCAAATGTCCACCACTTGCAGCTCCACAGATGTCCACTCTTTTGTCAGAATTTTCGATGACATTTTGGCATAATTGCGGTTCTAACACACCGATAACGCGAATAATTTCATCCTTCAGCTCAGGAATTGATTGGGGGTCATTCTTATAGACCTGAATTTTCACGTAACCTCAGAGAAAATAGTCCAACGGTGTCAGATCACATGATCTTGGTGGCCAATTAACATCGCAGTTTCCGGAGATTACAATACATAAAATAATTCAACAATTTGAACGCGTTGTTCTATAATACACGACTTCTTTTTTATAAATGACATACATTACACTTCTCAAATGTTACAAGACCCAGGCAAGTTCATGACGCCATCTCTGTTTTATCCAAGAATTTTAAAAAAACCGCTCAATTTGAAAGACCCTTGACACTGAGCACGTTTGGAATTACGTTAACAACGATATTATTCAAATGACATCTATCGAGAACTACGTAATTACTTTTTGGATAACCCAATACATATTTTTTTGTTTGCCATATGAAAAAAAACGTATTGATGTATTGAAGAATGATTATGTTCAGAGTTAGACGCAAAGGTTTATAATTATGACAGTATATTTAATATGTTTTAAACACCATATCGACATTCATAGACAAATTACATATTTATCTATGAATAATCACGATATTTCAATATCCGTTCATAAAAATGTCCACTTAATATTTCAGCTTCGAGCGAACATAACAACATTTTAGATTTAATTAATATTCATATTTTTAAATAAGGCGTGTCTTTAAGAAAGCCATTAAAACAAATTGGATGTGATTTGAGACAGAATCGTTAATAAGTCGATCGATCATAGTATATTTAAGATGCATACGACAGATTTCCTAACCTCACATTAATTTTGACAGGTGACAGGAGCCATAGAGATAAAAAATTTAGGGTTGACCATAAATAAAAATATAAATGTGCATTTAGAATTAGTTTTTTTTGATAATATATTCGTTATTTATTTTGACACCATAAATATGCAAATAGTAATTTATTTTTATAAATTTGTTGTAATCCAACAAAAAAGAGTTTCGAAATTTTCTGCCAATTGCCGAGTTACGTAAAAGTTATAAGTACAAATCTGGGTGTGTTGTTCAACAGAAATTTCACATTTTGCCCTCCCAGATAAGTTATGTGCAACTAAGCTTATAAAACACTAGTTCAAATGGTGCTCAAAACACTGTTTAATTCATTGGTTCGTAGCAAACTATACTAAAGAAAATGTAGCATAGTCCCTGTGACGTTTTTCAAATTTGTCACAATACGACCTTGTAACGACGTTCAGTAATTTTAATTTAATTTTATTTATTTATTATTACACATGACAAGAAATATACATAATTTGCGAAAAAACAACAGATAATTTAATTTAGACATACCTTATTTTAATGGATCTGGGTTTGTCACCTTTCATTTGTCGTATCCCCAGTAAACTAGGCTTTTGCCTGCCTGTATCTCACTGAGGATATTTAGCATGAAAAAATAAATCGATACTTCTTTCCGAATTTTGATTACACAAAAACCAAACATCTCATCAACCTGATAAACAGTGACACTCAATTACAACTGGAAACATCATGCGAAATCAAACTCTTCACACATCATTACTCCACAAAGACCAAACTTGTTAATCCCATAATTATTTTATCAACTTTAATATAAGCCTCGATTCTAATAAATAGCAAGTTATTTAGGTAAATACATTACATAAAACTAACAATAATGACAAATTAATACATCTTGATACAAATTAGCAAAAATGTGGCAGTTTGTTAAAATCGAATAATATTTGGCGACGTTCGTCAAAAGTCACTACGTTAGTCAGCATTGGCTAGGGATGGGGTATACGATAATTGGATTTTCGATTTTTTTCTACCTAAAATGAAATGTTCGTAATGAGTATTAATTCATAGTGGATCTTGGCCTATTTAAAGATAGATACAAATCATACAATACATTAAAAAGTCAGTATAATGAAAATTAGGAATTAAAATGTCAGTTTAGAGAAAAACGATTTATCGATTTATAAAAAAAAACTATTCAATATGTAAAAAAAAAACATTAAAAATAAATTGTCCAAAAAAAACTTAAAATTGCGCTGATGAAATATACGAGTATGTTCTAAAAAGAGAGATACAAACGTACTCGAAGAGAACTTTTAAAGACATTATTTATTTATTTATTTAAAACTTTTATTGCAAATACAATCTGGCGGGCTTATTGCCAGGCAGCAATATTTTACAACCAACCAGATAAAAGTAAATGAAGCAAGTTACGTGGTCGCATAAATAATTCAAATGACTATCCATCCCCGCAAAATCCATAAACACATACGTGAGCACATGCCCACGAACCCCACAAAGACGGACAATCACCCGAATATTTTTTTTCATACAAAGTGAGATATCATCAATCAAAAGGAAAGGAAGGGATGGTGGGGAGGAAAGGAAAAGAAAAATCGGGAATGAAAAACGTTATTTTACTGAATAGAAATTAAAACTTTTTTCAGTCCCTTCTTAAAGCATGCCAAGGACGGAGCGAGTCTTATATTGGTTTGTGACTGATTCCAGAGTCTCACTGCATGGACAGTAATGGACGACGTAAAAAAGAGGAGTGGTGAACTGGAAAGGCCAATAAACAATCTCTGAGCGTAGCGCTAATCCATGATTGGATAGACGCAAAAAAATTTCGGTGAGATAAGACGGGGTGGCGGGACAGTTAAGGATATTATACAATAGAGACTACTATGTGAATAATAGTAACACCAAATATAAATAAATAAATAAAATAATAGGTTTATTGATAGCATCATAGTATGTACAGGTTATATTCAAATAACACTTCTAAAACACATAAATTGCAGATAATACATTAAATACAGAAGCTATCAAAAGGTCTGGGCTCATCCAATAGCATCCCCTCCGCCAAGATACACACCACCAATATAGGACGAACCCAGCCACGGGGACACCATATGTTTTTCAGCCCACACCCTTATATGCATTAATAGTAGCACCAAATATGTCCGAGACTGTAGCATAAGCATTATCCAATCGATGCTCTCTGAGTATAGGAAAATTATTATTGGTGACGCAAACCTATATACCATATAGACAAAATTGTACGCGAGTTCATGAGCAAATAGTCGGGTGTTATAGCGTCACAAGCTAAATGGATTTGAACCCACAATATCCGGGTTGAGAGACAAGCGTCTTACCAACTAAGCCACGGAGGTCGTTACACCGCTTATTGCATCTACAGATTACCATGTCATCCTCTTACATAAGCTTAGATACTATTTTAAATAACACATTAAGAAACTGCAGGTTCATCAATCATTCTTGACTTCTGGTGTATCGGCCTACTAATTATAATGAAACTCACTTTAAAAGTTATATTTCACAACGTTTTTTTTTAGATAACTTTGTCATTATCAAGATGTTGAATATCTTTATGGCATAGTTGGGGAAATAAAAGTTATATTTCACAACGTTTTTTAGATAAATTGGTCATTATCAAAATTAGCAATCACACCGTGTTTTAGATAAATTGGTAATTATCAAGTGAATATCTTTATGGCATAGTTGGGGAAATAAAAGTTATATTTTACAACGTTTTTTAGATAAATTGGTCACTATCAAGATGTTGAATATCTTTATGGCATAGTTGGGGAAATAAAAGTTATATTTCACAACGTTTTTTAGATAAATTGGTCATTATCAAGATGTTGAATATCTTTATGGCATAGTTGGGGAAATAAAAGTAATATTTCACAACGTTTTTTTAGATAAATTGGTAATTATCAAGTGAATATCTTTATGGCATAGTTGGGGAAATAAAAGTAATATTTCACAACCTTTTTTAGATAAATTGGTCATTATCAAGATTAGTAATCATAACGTTTTTTAGATAAGTTGGTAATTATCAAGTGAATATCTTTATGGCATAGTTGGGGAAATAAAAGTTATATTTCACAACGTTTTTTTTAGATAAATTTGTCATTATCAAGATGTTGAATATCTTTATGGCATAGTTGGGGAAATAAAAGTTATATTTCACAACGTTTTTTTAGATAAATAGGTAATTATCAAGATGTAGTAATCACAACGTTTTTTAGATAAATTGGTCAGTATCAAGTGAATATCTTTATGGCATAGTTGGGTAAATACTAAACTTCCATCGAGGGGTATCGGATACAATTCCAGCTAATATCTAAAATAAATACGACATTAAAATATTGTTGTCAGTTAAAATAATGTAATAATAAAATTATAACATTCCAAATTCCATAAATCACTCGAAATGTTAATTGTTCGCTGATGACTTGAAATTTTTCAAAAATATTAATTCATCTCACGACTGCGTACAGTTACAACAGGACCTATGTAAGACTAGTCTCCTGGAGTGAGCAAAATCGTCTCCTGTTCAACATTAATAAATGTGTCTGAGTATCTTATAGTCGACCGTTTTCACCAATCCACCATCAGTATACTATACAGGGAGTGGCACTAAACAGAGTTTCTGTATTCGAAGATTTGGGCGTAACTTTTGATGTCGGACTCACGTTCGTTAACCCTTCCCTTACGGTGCTAAAATTGAAACGCGCGCTCCGGTGTTGGGTAGTGAGTACGCGATAAAAAAATAGCGATTTTAAATCGGAAAAATAAGAACATTCGTAGATAAACCCCTTAATTAATTATAATTGAAGTTAAAAATTATAATAATTGAGATTTATTTGCTGAAAACATTAAAAAACCATCTGGCAACGCTCACGGAACGGGCGTAGGTCTAATCTATTTGCAAGCTCAGAAGCTACTGCGGCGCGGAGCGTCAGTGACTTACTCCGTCGTGGGTTACGCTTGCGACGATTGAGACAATTGAGCTCCTCGCAATTCAGTGGAGTATGCAAGAGTGAGATGCGAATATAGTGTCGTGCTTCCCGCATACAAGGTCGAGGCACTCACAGCGTTTAAATGCGAATTTGTTTTCGATCTTCACAAAATACCTACGATTTAGTCGATAAATTCTGATTATTATAAATATTATTTTTTAAATCAATGCGTAAATATATTATTGAGGAATACCGAAAATCTTAACCTTGTATTTATTATATTTATAGAGATATTGATGGTTATTAGAAGCAACGTGTAGAAGATACCCAACACAGGGAAGGAAAGGTTAACCATGTCTCACGTTTGATATCGGACTGTTACAAACTACTCGGTTTTATAATTAGAATATCAAGAGAATTTAACAGTCGAAATATCCTTCAAAACTTGTATAATAATCTAATTAGAACCAAATTAGAATATGCATCTACAATTTGGGCTCCTCATCAGCTCAAATATAAAAACAATATAGAACAAATGCATAAAAATCCTCAGATATCTATGGTGCAGAACAAAGGGGGATTACCCAAAATATGCTCACCATATCGCACTTCTCACGGTGTGTAACTATAGAAGCCTCGAAACAAGAAGGCAAGAATCCTTTTCGTTATTATTACTAAAGGTTTTTAAAGGTTACTTTAACTGTCCCGCGATTCTAGAAGCACCAACCCGGCCGCAAGGCTGTCAAATGGTTTGGGATCATTTCATAACATCCCTCCAGTCGAGATACACCCCCACCAATAGAGGGCAAGCCCTTCTGCAAGGGTAAAAGATGTGTTTCAGCCTAACGTACAATTGTCGTTAACCTTTCCTTCCCTGTGTTGGGTATCTTCTACACGTTGCTTCTAATAACCATCAATATCTCTATAAATATTATAAATACAAGTTTAAGATTTTAGGTATTCCTCCATAATATATTTACGCATTGATTTAAAAAATAATATTAATAATAATCAGAATTTATCGACTACATCGTAGGTGTTTTGTGAAGATCGGAAACAAATTCGCATTTAAACGCTGCGAGTGCCTCGATCTTGGGTCTTGACGATAGGTGAAGAGTATGCGGGAAGCGCGACACTATATTCGCATCTCACTTTTGCATACTTCACTGAATAGCGAGGAGCTCAATTGTCTCAACCTCGCAAGTGTAAGCCACGCCCGGGCTAGCCACCAACCCAGCCGCGCCGCAGTAGCTGTTGGGCTGGCAACGAGACTAGATCTACGCCCGTTCCGTGAGCGTTGCCAGATGGTTTTTTAATGTTTTCAGCAAATAAATCTCAATTATTATAATTTTTAACTTCAATTATAATTAATTAAGGGGATTATCTATGAATGTTCTTATTTTTCCGATTTAAAATCGCTAATTTTTGATCGCGTACTCACTACCCATCACCGGAGCGCGCGTTTCAATTTTATCACCGTAAGGAAAGGGTTAACAAATTGCTATGAACACATTATAATTATTTAATATTTCATGTGTTTCTAGCAGGAGTGTGGAAACCGATTCAAGTCAATATTTCGGGGCTATGTTTCCTTGTATAAATACGTCAAAATGAATACAAAACGAGTAAGGCGGATGTAATTCAATAAGGGGTCTTAGTCAAGTTTTTCAGGTGGGATGCTGAGACGAAAATGGATATGTATCAGAAATGTACTCGTATTTTGGACCATTTCAATGGCATTAGAATGCATAAGACCTAATTGTTGAACAGTATTCCAATACGTAATTTTTTTGCGAGCCATGATTCGGTTTAAGCAGTTTCCATTTATGCGCTGTATTCCTGGAATCAATAACCCGCATAAATGGAGGGATTACTGTATTATATTTATTCATTTATACAAATATATTTATATAACTACAACATTCTTGAAAAAATAAACAACAGGTGATTTAAAGTGGACTTACACATTTTATGGATTTGGGTTTGTTGCCTTTAATTTGTTGTGTTTAGTAAATCACACATTTGCCTGTATCTTACTGAGGACATATGAGGAGGCAACATTAAAAAAAGATCATGCACATCGGATACAAAAAATGAGTTGATAATGCAGATTTCTTCTTGTCGACGGTACGGAGACGTTTAACATTTTAATTTTAATGAAAAAATCACATAAATAATTTTAAAATCATAATAAAAAAAAAACAGTTTTTTTTAAAAAAGAATCTTGTCCAGGCTTTAAACCAATCAAAGAAGATCATGTCCGAATTGACCAATGATAGCTTTCCGATTGTGTCTGGGTAGGACAGTAGATTGGTGTCAAAAGGGTGGCTTTTGAACGGAAAACATATTTAGTAGAGGATTATTATTGAAATTAATTTGATTATATGTACGTTGAGATTTAATTAAGTGATTTTCGGATTCTGCTCAAAAACTGGGTTCGGGGAATGGGGTTTGCAGCTGGACAACTAAGAAATTCTCGAGATTAACCCTTCCCTCCCCTGTGATGTGTAACTAGTACACATTGCTTCTAAAAACTTTAATATCTCTATAAATATAATAAATACTGGGTTCAGATTTTAGGTATTCCTCCGTAATACATTTACGCATTGAATGAAAACAATAATATTAATAATAATTAGCACTTATCATTGGCCACATCAGAGATATTTTGTGAAAATCGGGAATAAATTCACCGATGCAATCAAACGTGTGTCACTGTGTGACGTAGGTATATTCATTCTAAAAAAACCGCTATGGGTGAGAAGCCACGTTATTTATGTCTCACTCTCGCTCTTCTTAGGTATATGGGAACGCAAGAAATAAAATCTCAGTTCGCTAATAATATTCATAATAATTAGCACTTATCGGTCACATCAGAGATATTTTGTGAAAATCGGGAATAAATTCACCGATACAATCAAACGTGTGTCACTGTGTGACGTGGGTATATTCATTCTAAAAAAATCACTATGGGTGAGAAGCAACGTTATTCATGTCTCGCTCTCGCTCTTCTTCGGTATATGGGAACGCATGAAATAGAATCTCAGTTCGCTAATAATATTCATAATAATTAGCACTTATCGGTCACATCAGAGATATTTTGTAAATATAACAAGACTCTTGTTTGTGCTCCCCTGATGATGAGGTTTGCACCTTGAAACCGGTAGGGTTATACCGTTACAAAAAGTAGAATAAACAGTGTTTGATAAAATAAATTACGATATAGTCAATTTATTATAAAAATGAATAAATACAAATTATTTTATTGTTGGCAAACTTTTGTTAGTTACCTCACTATAAAAAGATGGGTTGTTTGTACATTGTACAGTTAATTCTCATTAAATTGTCACACTTTCTTCGGACAGATTTCTCGCGGGCACTCAATTACGTATCCATTCATTCAGTATCAGGACCGTGGACCACTTTCGCTTGTGACCTGTATAACACGATACAGAAGTCTAGACCACTATCAAAAGAACTCCCGATTCTTCTTCTGTAGGATTAATAATAGACTGTTGACGTATCGCAACATCTATCTTTGTACATCCATACACCATCTCATACAGCTCCTTCTTACAAAATATCATACACTTAGTCCAACAATACTTTCCTAGGTCTTCCTCTACCATACCTTCCACTAACATTTGCATTGTATATTTGTTTTGTTTAGCCTTTCTTCATTCATTCGTAACACGTGTCTAAACCATCGCACAGTTGAGGAGGTAACATTAAAAAAAATCAAGTCCATCGGATACAAAAAATGAGTTGATAAAGCAGATTTCTTCTTATCGATAGTACGGAAACGTTTAACATTTTCATTGCAATGAAAAAAGCATATAAATCATTTTAAAATCATAATAAAAAAAAACAGTATTTTTTCAAAAATAATCTTGTCCAGGCTTCAAACCAATCAAAAACGATCATGTCCGAATTGACCAATCATAGCTTTCCGATTGTGTCTAACTTCATACCAGTTCACCAGCAACTGTCAGTTTTAAATGGTACGTGCAGTGTAATGTATTGTCTAGCATTACTATATACAGCTTTAACATATCTCCCTATGCTACTCGTACATACCCTACATATATTTATACTTTTATACTAATATTTCTTCTTATTTTGTTAACACTTTACTTATTTTATTTGATACAAATTAAAATAAATTACTCTACCCAATTATTTTTTGTATAATATTTTTGAAATGGAACAAAAACCATCATGTCCCAGAGCTGTTCAATAAAAAAAGATGAAAGTAGAATTGTTCTTACAAAAAGGATCATGTCCATATTTCAAACTAGAATAACTATTTTAACGTGTTCCCCGCGAGAAGCACAAACGCTTGTGATCTGACGACAATCCAAGTTTCAAATCACAAATACTTAAAAAGAATGACACAAGCCCGGAATGAAAATGAAACTAAAATTTAAAATAATCTTTATTCTAGCGACATCTCTGAAAACCTTGTCAAATAATATATTAGTTTATGAGATATTGTTGAATAAACAGAGCGCCGAATTTTTTTGGTTTCTCAATATTTCCAGCTATTGCGTCACATGTAACGACCTATCGCGCGGATCGAGTCCTGAGATGAGTCTCTCTTACGTAAATAAACATTACTAGTGCTATATGCATTTGATTGGGTGAGTGTAATGAATCATTGCTTTGATCGTAGCATTCCTTTGTTTATTTTACGTAATGTTTAGTTTATCTCCTTTATTTAATGAGTCTCCTTAAAAGTAATGACTATTATTTATTATCAGAAAATTACTTATGTGTAATGTTTACTTGGTGTTGTAATCAAATATCAGTTGTTCTAAAAAAAATACGCGTTTAAACTTAGAAATTTAAAAAAACGGCGAAATTGTGCCGCGCACAGGATTCGTGGAATTTGATTTTTAACACGGTGTACAGGTTAATTATTATGATTGGATTTTAAACAACAAATCAAGTCACCTTATGTTAAGCTATTTTAAAGGTTTGAGATATTTTTACAATGAATTATTATGTCATATATTTTTAATGCAAATAGTTTTTCGCGATTCCCAGCATTCCGATTTGGTAGACATGTTCTTTTTTAATATTACCTCCTCAGTCTTGTTAATCTTGCTTATACATCAGCCTCATGTTTACGTATTCCGTTAAACATTTTCATTTTTTTATTATTTATTTATTTTATTTATTTATTTATTATTACACATGATAAGAAAGAAATATAATTTGTGAAAAAAAACAACAGGTAATTTAATTTAGACATACATTATTTTAATGGATCTGGGTTTGTCGCCTTTCATTTGTCGTATCCCCAGTAAACTAGGCTTTTGCCTGTATCTCACTGAGGATATTTAACATGAAAAAAATAAATCGATACTTCTTTCCGATTTTTGATTACACAAAAACAAAACCCCGCTGCACGTTCTCATCAACCTGACAAACAGTGACACTCAACTACAACTGGAAACATCATAAGGAATCAAACTCTTCACACATCATCACTCCAGAAAGACCAAACTTGTTCATCCCATAATATACCGGACACAATCATAAGAATAAAAACAAAAGCAAAACCAAAAATGAGCCCAAAATGAAACAAATATAAAACCAAAAATGTTTATCCCATAATATACCACACACAATCATAAGAATAAAAATTAACACAAAAATATACAGAAACACAAATTCAAAACAACAAAAATCAAAACAACAAGAAGAAACCCACACTCAAGATCCCACACAAATCTTTTCCACACGTCATTCATCCTGAAAGCCCAAGTTCTCAAAATCCTGTCGCAATAACAACCACGCTCCGATCGACTGTGTAAATGGTTTTCCTTCCTTTATCTTTATTGAATTCGGCACGCCATTGTACGTCATGGGAAATATTGTAAATAAGCATATTGCCTTTGGGCAAAATATGTTTTAACTCTAGGGATGGTGAACATTTGATCAGTTGCCATGCGTGTCATGTGTCTCTGCTGAGTCTGCATCTTCCCTTCCTGTCGATGGTAGTGCCAGAGAATGGATTTGAGATGCAAAACATTGTCACCCCATGTACTATTCTAAGTGCACGCATTTATACAAATCAATGTTAACACTAATAAATTGTTATACACCAACAATTTAGCAGATATGGATGAAGATAAAAAAATATGAATTAAGAAAAAAAGCATGCAAAATAAGAATATGCAAAGAAAGACGTTAGTTCCACGTGTCCAAACCATTTCAGAGTGCTTTTTTTCATCTTGCCCAACACATCAACTTTAAGTTCACATATTTCTCTAGCGTCTCCGTTCCGTATTGTGTTATACATTGTTACACCATGAACTCTTCTAAGTGCATGTATTTCTACAGCATTAATTCGACTCTTTTTTAGTTTGTTCCACGCACGTTCCACTCTCATGCATTAACGTTGACAATAAAATACTGTCGTGGACGACTTTAATCCAGGTAGATTTTGATATTTATCAAATACAATCTGGCGGGTTTATTGCCAGATGGCAATATCTTCCAGCCAACCAGATAAAAGTAAATTATGCAAGTTACATGGTAGCATAAATCATTCAAATGACTATCCATCTCCACGAAATCCATAAACACATACGTGAGCATATGCTCACGAACCCCACAAAGACGGACAATCACCCTAACATTCTTTTTTCGTATAAAGTGAGATATCATCAATCAAAAGCAAAAGGAAGGAATGGTGGAGAGGAAAGGAAAATAAAAATCGGGAATGAAACACGTTAAATTTACTGACTATAAATAAAGAGTTTTTTCAGTCGCTTCTTAAAGCATGCCAAGGACGGAGCGAGTCTTATATTGGTTTGTAACTGGTTCCAGAGTCTCACTGCATGGACAGTAAAGGACGACGTAAAAAAAGAGGAGCGGTGAACTGGAAAGGCCAATAAAACAATCTCTGTTTGAGCGTAGCGCTAATCCATGATCGGAAAGACGCTGAAAATTTTCGGCGAGATAAAAGGGGGCGGCGGGACAGTTAAATATATTAAACAATAGATACAGTATGTGAATTTGGTGTCTATTTCTAACAATCAACCAGTTCAATGCCTTCTGGTATGAAGTTATATGATCGTACTTTCTCAGGTTGAAAATAAATCTTAGGCAAACATTTTGAAGACGCTGTAATTTGTCCAGCTGTTCCTCTGATACTGTCCGGTTCAAGTTTATTGGTTTTAGTGCCACATTGGCTTTGTTTCCTATCGCTACACGCCGTTTAATATCCCTCACAACTCTTTCGACATCTAAGAAAATACTACTTAAATAGCAGAAATCTTTTTATCTATTTCTAATCTATCATTACTCACCCATATATCACTCACCCTTTCACACTTTTCATCACTTCGTCTTTGAATTTTGCAATATTCATTTTCAGACCTTTAAAAAAAAGCAAAATTTAATTAAAAAACCATATTTTGTAATGATTTTAAAACCGTGTAAAGTCAATAAAGATTTATTAATGTGGGTTGGTTTATATAACACATGGTCAACCCGCGGCCCGCGAGCTGTTTTTTTTATTTTTTTTATAAATCATAAAGGAAATAATAAAACAATTGTTTAATAATAATAGACACACTTTAGATTTCCGAAACGAAGCAGAAGATTTATATCAAAGCATTTATTTTACACGTGACAAGAAATATATACACAATTTGCGAAAAAACCACAGGTAATTTAATTTGGATACATAATTTTAATGGATCTGGGTTTGTTGCCTTTCATTTGTCGTGTCCTCAGTAAACTAGGCTTTTGCCTGTATCTCACTGAGGGCATATAGCATGAAAAAATAAATCGATACTTCTTTCCGATTTAGGATTATATAAAACCCCGTTGCACATTCTCATCAACCTGACAAACAGTGACACTCAATTACACATGTATACATCACGCGAATCAAACTCCTCACACTTCATCACTCCAGACAGACCAAAACGTTCATCCCACAATATACCGCAAATAATTATATTTTTTTTTTTACAAATAACAGCTTTAAATGCGACCCAAAATGGTAGTTTTATAATATTGTATTGGGTGTTAACATAAGTTGTGTCCGTTTTTTTTTCAAATTTAAAAATGAGCACCAAAAGTAAATCAAAATGGTAGAGGTTATACGTCATTCGAAAGATAATTTTCTGCTCTACAAGATATTGTGTTTGCTTTTACGTTACATATATTATTTTATTTGATTAAAAGCTTTCAAAATGGAATGTCAAGTAGACGAAAGTGAGAATTTTCGACACCTCCTTCTGTTCGCGTTCAATCGAGGTAATACTTTTGGTGCTCATTTTTAATTTGGAAATAAACGGACACAACTTATGTTAACAACGAAAGTGGAATGGAAAACAATGAATAATGAAAAAAAAAGTCTTTGGCCAATATCGGTTTTGGCATGTGACCCAAAAAGTTTGACTAGCCCTGATTTATACATATATCCCGGTACCCACAATCAGCATACAGCATCTGGCGCATGCACTTAAGTGGTCCGTCCTATTTAGGTAAGGTACTTCAGATAAAGACAACAGGATTAGGCATGTAACTTGGAAAGTGGAGAGCTCGTTCCAGCACCACGCGCCACACACACATAATATTGCTTTAAGCATACAGATCCAGACATCTGAATGGTTGTTAATCACGCATTTGGTTTCAACAATTGCGTGGGAGTCTTTTGTACCTTTGAAGCTTGCATTTATTTTTTTTTATATACCGTTATATAAAACCAGTGTATTCTTCCAGTACTTACGTATGACTGCGAGACATGAACGCTCACAGTAAAGAACACACAAAAGCTCCAGACCGCACAAAGGGGCATTGAGAGATGCATGTTGGTATATACTAAAAGAGACCGTAAACGAAACACCTGGATTCGCAATATAACAAAGGTAGAAGACGTTATAAAGGTGTGCAAAAGAATGAAGTGGCAATGGGCAGGACACGTAGCCAGAATGTCAGACTCCCGATGGACATCCGAAATAATCCAATGGTACCCAAGAGGCATAAAGAGATCTAGAAGAAGACCGAAGGTACGCTGGATAGATGAAATCAGGAAGCATGGCAGCATCACATGGCATCAACGACCAATAAACCAAACTATTTGCAGTCAACTTAAGGAGACCTTTATGCAGCAGTGGATAGACCCTGGTTGACAATGATGAATGATGATGATGATATATAATTAAATCGAGATGCATGTTCAAGTGGTAAATCGAGATGCATGTTCAAGTGGTAAATCGAGATGCATGTTCAAGTGGTAAAGCAATGGATTTTCGTGTGGAAGATTGCTAGTTCGAACCCTGCGCTATGCTATTTATTTATTTAACATTTTAGTGGAAAATCAACCTGGCGGGTTACTTGTCAGGTGGCAATCTCTTCAAACCAACTATACAAAAGTAAATAAAGCATGTTATATGGTCACAAAAAATATTTAAATGATTATTCATATTTATTAAATTTATGAACATATACCATACCACAGAAAAGTAAATGTGATGTATCATGAATAAAAGAATAGGAAGAGATGAGGGAGAGGAAAGATAAATCATGAATGAAACACATTATATTACTGACAGAGTTTTTTCAATCCCTTAAGGGAGCATTAAACTCTAGGAATTTGCAAAAAATGTTTTTTTGTGTGCATATTCTTCAAGTTTAGACCTTTAAGAATATGAGAATTCTCAAAAGCAAATTTTAAAATTCTCAATATTTACGAAGTTATAGCTATAAATGAGGCAGCAATTACGCCGCACCGGAATGACTCGGACGATAATCTCAAAACTTTAAACGCGTTTTTCTCGAAACTACTTTTTTCGACCTGGTCGACATAACATCTCAAGTTATATCCAACCGATTGCTTTTAAATTTGATGTAAAACTTTAATTAATGTTTTTGTATCGTCCCTACCTTGAAAATTTTAAAAATATATTTTTACTTTTTTTTATATAAAAAAAAATGGAAAAAAGATTAATCTCTTTTTTAAACAGGTGCTTTTTAAATTTTTTTTTCTTTTCTTTGGTACCAACTATATCGAAATTTTTTTTTATTAAGAAACTGTGTATGATTTTTGTTTAAAATTTACAAAAGGGCTCCAATTACGTCGACCAGCTCAACCCCTTTTTTTACGACAAGATATAACAGCTGATAACAACTTAAATTTACAATTTAAAAAAAATTTATAGGATAAATATTTTTAGTTTTTTTTTGTTTTGTCTGAAAAACGCCTGAAATGCACACCTCTAGAGCAGAATACCCTCTTAAAGCATGCCAAGGACGGAGCGAGTCTAACATTGGTTTGTAACTGGTTCCAGAGTCTCACTGCATCGACAGTAAAGGACGACGTAAAAAAAGAAGAGCGGTGAATTGGAAAGGCCAATGAACAATCTCTGTTTGAGCGTAGCACAAGTGTTTGATCAGAAATATGCTGAATATTTTCGGTGAGATAAAAGAGGGCGGCGGGCCAGTTAATAATATTATACAATAGAGAGAGTATATGAATTTGACGTCTTTGTCTCACGTTCAGCCAGTTCTGCGCCTTCTGGTATGAAGTGATATAGTCGTACTTTGGTAGGTTGAAAATAAATCTTACATAAAAATTTTGTAGACGCTATAATTCATTTCATTACCAAAAGCAAAAGAACAATTATCTTCTAAGATTGAGCGCGTTAGAAAGCACTCATCAACGTACTTAAGTGACTTTGAATATATGTGTATGTTTGTGTGTATTTGTGTATGTTTGAGTGTATATATGATGTGTATGCACATAATAGGTACATAATTTTATACATATATACAAAATATATATCCAAATAACAGACGTCCGCATAGTCCAAAATCGGAAAGAGATGAGTTAGCACGAGTAACATATTGGTTTAACCCTTCCTTCCCTGTGATGTGTAACTAGTACACATTGCTTCTAAAAACTTTAATATCTCTACAAATATAATAAATACTGAGTTCAGATTTTATGTATTCCTCCGTAATACATTTACGCATTGAATGAAAAAATAATATTAATAATAATTATCACTTATCGGCCACATCAGAGATATTTTGTGAAAATCGGGAATAAATTCACCAATACAATCAAACGTGTGCCAGTGTGTGACGTAGGTATATTCATTCTAAAACAACCGCTTTGGGTGAGAAGCAACGCTATTCACGTCTCACTCTCACTCTACTTCGGTATATGCGAACGCAAGAAATATAATCTCAGTTCGCTCGCTTCAGTAGCTCGCAGGCATTCGTTTGAGATGGTCTCTTCGCCCGTTTTGTAAACGTCGGCTGATGTTTTTTCATGTTTTCAGCAATGAAATTTCAATTATTATCACTTGACTTCAAATTTAATTAATATAAGCGATTGGCTATGAATATTCTTATTTTTCCGATTTTAAATCGCTCATTTTTACATGTGTATTGAATACACAGCACCGGAACACGCCGATTTTTTTAGCACAGGAATGGAAACGTTAAGAGCGCGTTTTTAAGTTACGCTAATTTAGTTTATACCGTGTGACAACGTGCTGTACGCAGACCACAAAATTGGACCTCGAGGGTCGGTCCTGGCCCGCGGACCTTAGTTTGGCAATGCCTGTTCTAATTCAACCCTTTAAACTTGAATTTTATTACAAAATTAACAAAACAATGCTTTGTTCAATACTTTTATATGAGAGCAGTAAATTGTAGCGGACATAACACGAACAGCGATTGATTGTTTGGTGATATTATTATATGAGAGTGAGAAAGGGTCATAAAATCGTGTTTAACAGGGCCGGCACAAGGTGAAGCAAGATATACTAGTAACTAGGGTTAGATAAAAAGTGGGGACACTAAAAAAATATATATGGTGCCGAATACACAATAGTTTTTCCTGAACTCGAGAATTGAATCAACCCATATTGATAAATTAGTTTTTTTATCCACTTTGCACGGGTTTCTCCTGTTACACAAAGAGGGTCTGCTTCTAACATTGGCTTATTAGTTAGGAAGAATATCAGCCAGGATTCTTCTCATACTGCTTGGTGGTACCGAGACTATATCCAAAGTGTCACTCAGTTGGTTCAATATCTCTATACCACGCGTGACTATACCATGAGTGTTTAGCCATGATACTCCTTCTGTAAGTTGGTATGTATTATATAACAGAGGGTGATTCCTTGCACGGCTATATTTATTAGGGACATATAAACTTGTTTAGCGGAAATTTTAGGTTCCGTAAAAGTTTTCAGACACTGAAAACATTCAGCGTCTTTCCGATCATGGATTGGCGCTACGCTCAAACAGATATTGTTTATTGGCCTTCCCAGTTCATCACTTTCTTTAATGACGTCGTCCTTTACTGTCCATGCAGTGAGACTCTGGAACCAGTTACATACCAAAGACTACTCCGTCTTTGGTATGCTTTAAAAAGCGACTGTACTTGATTTCTAGTCAGATGTAACTTGTTTTATTCCTGATTTTTATTCCTCTCCACTATCCCTTCCTTTTTCTTTGATTGATGATGTCTCACTTTATATGAAAAAGAATGTTCGGGGGATTGTCTGTCTTTGTGGGGTTCGTGGGCATGTGCTCACGTATGTGTTTATAGATTTCGTGGGGATGGATAGTCATTTGAATGATTTATGCGACCATATGACTTGTTTGATTTACTTTTGTCTGGTTGGTTGGAAGAGATTGCCATATAGCAATAAGACCGCCGGAAAATATGCGACAGGATTTCGAGTAATTGGGCTTTCAGGATGAATTACGTGTGGTAAAAAATTGTGTGGGCTCGTGGGTTTCTTCTTGTTGTTGTTTTGTATTTGTGTTTCTGTATATTTTTGTTTTTCTTCTTATGATTGTGTGTGGTATATTATAGGATGAATATTTTTGGTCTTTCTGTAGTGATGATGTGTGAGGAGTATAATTTAGCATGATGTTTCCAGTTGCAGTTGAGTGTCACTGTTTGTCAGGTTGATGAGAACGTGCAACGGAGTTTTGTTTCTGTGTAATCAAAAATCGGAAAGAAGTATCGATTTATTTTTTCATGCTAAATATCCTCAGTGAGATACAGGTAAAAGCCTAGTTTACTGGGGATACGACAAATGAAAGGCAACAAACCCAGATCCATTAAAATTTTAGTCGAAATTAAATTACCTGTTATTTTTTCGCAATTTATGTATATTTCTTGTCATGTGTAATAATAAATAAATAAATAAATACTTGTCATATCTTCATTTACAGATACAATATACTGTTGTGTCGTTAATTAAATAAATAAATATTAGGTGTACAAATAAGTTTCCGCCGTTTTTTATAAAAAAATGGGCATTTATTGTGAAAGAACGGAACCTCATGTTTTATTCGAAGTAGTACCCATCGCTTGCCACTACTTTTCCCCATCTTTCTGTCAGCATACGAATACCGCGTCAGTCATCATCATCATCTTTTGAGGCTATCCACGAATCGACTCAATTTTTGGTATCTTCATATGATGTGAAGTGCTGCTCAGACAGGCCATGCGTCATCGATCAAAACAAGTGGTAATCAGAAGGAGCAATGTCTGGTGAATACAGCGGGTGGGGTAAAACTTCTCAATTGAGTGTTTCCAAATAGGTTTTGACCGGTGCCGCATCATGTGGACTAGCATTATCATGCAGGAGAATAATTTTGTCGTGTCTGGCGTAGTAGTGGGCGCGCTTTTCCTCGAGTGCTCGACTCAATCTCATCAATTATGTTCGGTAGACAGCCCCAGCAATGGTTTCATTCGGTTTGAGCAACTCATAATACACGACACCAAGCTGATCCTACCAAATACACAACAAGAGTTTTTTTCCATGAATATTTGGCTTAGCCGTAGATATTGAAGCATGACCAGGGGATCCCCATGATTTCTTCCTTTTTGGATTATCATAATGGATGCATTTTTCATCACCAGTGACTATATGGTGCAGAAAACCCTTTCGTTTATGCCTGGCAAGCAGCATTTCACATGTGGAAAATTGGCATTCAAAGTTTCTCCGTGTCAGTTCATATGAATCCCAATTTCTTTGTTTTTGAATCATTCCCAATGATTTCAACCCATGTGAAATTGCTTGTTGAGTCACTCCTAATGTTAGTGCAAGTTCTTCTTGCGTTTGGCACGAATCTTGATCCAATAATACTTCCAATTCCGCGTCTTCGTACACTTTCGGCCTTCCGCTACGTTCTTTGTCTTCGATGTCAAATTCACCGTTCTTAAACTTTTGAAACCACTCACGACAACTTCTCTCACTTAAGGCAGCCTCACCATATGCTTCTACAAGCAATCGATGCGCCTCAGCTGCAGATTTCTTCAAATTGAAGAAGTAAATCAAAAGTTCCCGCAAATGACGCTTATTCGGCTCAAAACTTGACATTTTCGAACACAAAAAAATATGTTATACTGATAAAAATTCACTAATATTTCAAGGTCATGTTGTTGACAGATGTCCAACCTTACGATAATGACATTTTACATCTGACAATTTTAACCATAACTTACTGGTGGCGCCAACTTTTGTCAAACGGCGGTGACTTATTTGTACACCCAATAAATAAAAACTAGTGACACCCCTGACAGTAGAACAAGTGTCTGGAACAAACAATGGTTCCAGTTTCATCAATAAATACATAAAATGAAGAAACAATTGCCTATAGCAATAAGAAAAGGAATAAAAAAATCCATGAAAGTACAGTGAACCCCCGTTTTTACGTGCCCAGAATTCACGTTTTCCCACTATTTGCGTTCAATTTTACAAATCCCGTATTATTTTAGTACATTTAGTACCCGCTTTTACGTTTTTATTTGCTGCAATTTACGTTTGAAATATTTAAAATGCAAAACAATTTATAAACATATTTAATTAAATGCGCGACGATTTAAAATATTTGAAATGAATATTAGGAAGCAGAAATATGTTGTTTCTATTTAAAGACACGTGTGCACCTGCAGCTGCAGCGCTCATAGTCAAGATTATGGTACAGGAGTCGTGAAATACGATGCAATTGGTGGAAAATTTAGCGAATCAGAGGCAGGCAGACTGTATAGGCAGGTCAATCTGCGTTTGTGTTTTAAACGTGTCAGTCGTGTACATACAATTTCAATTGTCAATTGTCGTGTTTTTCGTATGTCAATTTACTTTTTATTTTTATTTTTCGTTGAATCCCTTCAAATAATGTCTCAGCAAAGAAAAATATTATCGATTCAAGAGAAAAGCAAAATTCTCGAAAAAGTGAATAAACATATTGTTGGTTCACGTGTTTCGCTCGCGCGTGTCATTTTATAAAATTTCCCATTTGTCATTTTATAAAATTTGGACTCCTTTGAGGCTTTTCTTTTTTCCGTTCTTGCTGACAGTTAGTTGTAACCTGAGGTGGTATACGTGGGTTTACTACATTATTTTGTTTTCTGCCAAACGTTTTTGTTTTTTATTTATTTATTATTTAATCTAGATATGCGGGAGTGTGAGCTGGAAGCCCCCCGATGCCCTTGCAGTCGGGCTCGCCCTACATTGGTGGGATGTATCTCAGCCGGGGGAATGTTTGTAGGATGATCCCGGACCTTTTAATGTCTTCTCTCTTGAATTTATTTTTTTATCATCTATTTATTTTCTGTGTTTTTTTTTATCTTCTTGTTCTACGTGTTCAAGGGTGTGGGCTGAAAAACATCTGGTGTCCCCGTGGCTGGGCTCGTCCTATATTGGTGGGGTGTATCTTGGCCGGGGGGATGTTAGTAGATGAGCCCAGACCTTTTGATAGCTTCCGTTTTTTAGTGTATTCTATTTTTAACGTGTCCTTGCGGTCGGGCTCACCCTACATTGGTGGGATGTATCTCAGCCGGGGGAATGTTTGTAGGATGATCCCGGACCTTTTAATGTCTTCTCTCTTGAATATATTTTTTTATCATCTATTTATTTTCTATGTTTTTTTTTAATCTTCTTGTTCTACGTGTTCAAGGGTGTGGGCTGAAAAACATCTGGTGTCCCCGTGGCTGGGTTCGTCCTATATTGGTGGGGTGTATCTTGGCCGGGGGGATGTTAGTAGATGAGCCCAGACCTTTTGATAGCTTCCGTTTTTTAGTGTATTCTATTTTTAACGTGTCCTTGCGGTCGGGCTCGCCCTACATTGGTGGGGTGTATCTCAGCCGGGGGAATGTTTGTAGGATGATCCCGGACCTTTTAATGTCTTCTCTCTTGAATATATTTTTTATCATCTATTTATTTTCTGCGATTTTTTAATCTTCTTGTTCTACGTGTTCAAGGGTGTGGGCTGAAAAACATCTGGTGTCCCCGTGGCTGGGCTCGCCCTATATTGGTGGAGTGTATCTTGGCCGGGGCGATGTTATTAGATGAGCCCAGATCTTTTGATAGCTTCCGTTTTTCAATGTATTCTCTTTTTAACGTGCTCTTGAAATGTGTCTAAATATATTATGTACATACTATGCTGCTATCAATAAACCTGTATTTATTTATTTATTATTTAATAAAAAAATCGCAAACCGATTGAAAAAAGTTTTCCGATTTGCGTGATTATCTAAATAAAAAATAATTTAAATTTTTTTCTTTTTTTTTCTAGCCCCGAATCTACGTTTTCCCTCCAATTACGTTTTTTTATCAATCCCTTCGAAAACGTAAAAACGGGGTTTCACTGTATTCCCATCAAATATCGATTTCCCCATCAGACGTCCTGCTGGAATATAATGTTTTATTGTCATTAAGTTGACCTCACAATGAACAAAGACTCGTGATGCATTATCCCCTGATTCATTGTCCAATCATTGACTTTCATTCGATTTATTGGCTCTAATCAATACGTTCATTTGCTTAGTTACTGTCAAGTTCTTCAAAATCTAAGTTATGTGGTCACGTCACATTTTTAGGAGATTACTTCTTTTCTATGTGTTTATAGTATGGTCTTTATCAGAATTTGATAAAGACCACAAACACGTACAGACGACATCTACCAACACAGAGATTGTGGGTTCAAATCCCACTGGGACCTAGTTTTTTTTTTTAAGAAATCCAGTCTGGTTTTCACTTAAGGTAACTTTAAAAAAATCTTTCTGATTGGTTGGAAGAGATTGCCATATGGCAATACTCACTTCAGGTTCTACTGTATACAACGAAAACGTGATACAATACATACAATTACAGAGGTAGGTAAAGAGGACATATCGCCAAACTTTCCTATTTCGATATACATCCTTCGTCTCTTCCGCATCCAAACACTTTTCATACAGCTCCTACGCTTTCTCTTACTTTTTATGTTTCCTTTTTTTTTCAAAATATCATGCACTTGATCCTGCCATACTTTCCTTAGTCCTCCTCTATCACGCCATATACTTATATTTGCATTTTATATTTGTTTTGTTAGTTCCTTTATCAATCATTCGCTCTAAATGCCCTGTTTTATGTAAGAACATGGAGGATGCTTTGTGTAAGACAAAGAAAGAAATTTAAAGTTGGTTCGGACATGCTGTGGAGCTGCGTTATGTTATGTGAATATTAATGCTGTGGAGCTGCGTTATGTTATGTGAATATTAACGCTGTGGAGATGCGTTATGTAATGTGAATATTAATGCTGTGGAGCTGCGTTATGTTATGTGAATATTAATGCTGTGGAGCTGCGTTATGCTATGGGAATATTAATGCTGTGGAGCTGCGTTATGTTATGTGAATATTAATGCTGTGGAGCTGCGTTATGTTATGTGAATATTAATGCTGTGGAGCTGCGTTATGTTATGTGAATATTAATGCTGTGGAGCTGCGTTATGTTATGTGAATATTAAAGCTGTGGAGCTGCGTTATGTTATGTTAATATTAAAGCTGTGGAGCTGCGTTATGTTATGTGAATATTAAAGCTGTGGAGCTGCGTTATGTTATGTTAATATTAAAGCTGTGGAGCTGCGTTATGTTATGTGAATATTAAAGCTGTGGAGCTGCGTTATGTAATGTGAATATTAATGCTGTGGAGCTGCGTTATGCTATGTGAATATTAATGCTGTGGAGCTGCGTTATGTTATGTGAATATGGATGCTGTGGAACTGCGTTATGTTACGTGAATATTAATGCTGTGGAGCTGCGTTATGTTATGTGAATATTAAAGCTGTGGAGCTGCGTTATGTAATGTGAATATTAATGCTGTGGAGCTGCGTTATGCTATGTGAATATTAATGCTGTGGAGCTGCGTTATGTTATGTGAATATGGATGCTGTGGAACTGCGTTATGTTACGTGAATATTAATGCTGTGGAGCTGCGTTATGTTATGTGAATATTAAAGCTGTGGAGCTGCGTTATGTTACGTGAATATTAATGCTGTGGAGCTGCGTTATGTTATGTGAATATTAATGCTGTGGAGCTGCGTTATGTTATGTGAATATTAAAGCTGTGGAGCTGCGTTATGTTACGTGAATATTAATGCTGTGGAGCTGCGTTATGTTATGTGAATATTAATGCTGTGGAGCTGCGTTATGTTATAAACACATTTCGTATTGTTGTGTGGGGCAGAAAGAGGAATTATTATATTATGTATAAAGGGTCTTTTAAATTGAGCGGTTTTTTTATTTGTATTTTTTTTAATTCTTGAATAAAACACACAATTTGCTTTGAATTCAAAAAACTTTTTATCGGTAATTGAAGTATAATGTATGACATTTAAACACAAAAAATAATATCCGCCAAATGTCTACCTCTTGTAGTTTTACAATGTCCACTCTTTCGTCAAAAATTTCGATGACATTTTGGTGGTTCTAACTCACTTATGACGTGAATAATTTCGTCTTTCAGCTCAGGAGTTGATCGGGGGCCTTTGGTGAACTCCACTTTTATTATATACTCGTAAATGGTCTTTCAAATTGAGCAGCTTTTTAATTGTAATTTTTTAAATACTTGAATAAAACACACAATTTGCTTTGATTTCAAAAAACTTTATATCGGTAATTGAAGTAAAATGTATGAAATTTAAACACAAAAAACAATATCCGCCAAATGTCCACCTCTTGCAGCTCCGCAGATGTCCACTCTTTTGTCAAAAATTTCGATGACATTTTGGAATAATTGCGGTTCTAACTCACTTATAACGTGAATAATTTCGTCTTTCAGCTCAGGGGTTGATCGGGGGTCTTTGGTGAAATCCACTTTTATTATATAAATGGTCTTTCAAATTGAGCGGTTTTTTAAATTGTAATTTTTTAAATTCTTGAATAAAACACACAATTTGCTTTGATTTCAAAAAACTTTTTATCGGTAATTGAAGTGTAATGTATGATATTTAAACACAAAAAACACTATCCGCCAAATGTCCACCTCTTGCAGTTCCACATATGCCCACTCTTTTGTTAAAATTTTCGATGACATTTTGACATAATTGCGATTCTAACTCACCAATAACGCGAATAATTTCGTCCTTCAGCTCAGGAATTGATCGGGGATCATTCTTAAGATATATTTTAGTTGACGCATACGTCCGATACAATATACGAGTATAAACATCAACGCTGTCACCAGTTTAGATCAATGACGGGAGTTCTATGTGATCCGAAAATGCCAGTCAAGTTAAAAGGAAAAGTATACCAAACGATTGTCAGGATCGCTGTCCTCTATGGCTCCGAATGATGGACGATGTATATCTCTTACTCTAGGCAACTGGAAACTGCTGAAATGCGCATGCTAAGATGGTCAGCTCGTGTGTCCCTAAGAGACAAAATAAAATCTCACGCATTCGTTGAAGCCTAGGTGTTAGACATCAACAGTAAGATGGAGGAGAGGCGGATGGATTTAGATGGTATGGGCACGTTGGACGCAGAGCACCCGATCACATTGTGAACCAGGCAATCTCCATGGATCTTCCTCGAATAACAGCCAGAGGAAGAGCAAAGAATTCATGGGTGGTGCAAAAAAATAACCTGATGCAGAGACACGGCCTGTTGGACGTAGTCCGGGACAGAAGAGCATACAATTTGAAGACGAGGAGAGCTGACCCCAGCAGTCTTCGCAGACAGTGAGTTGGGATGGAGCCAGGGAGATGAACCTTGTCACCAAAATACTGTTGCTAATAAAGAAATACACAGGGAAGAAGAAGAAATAATTTCGGGGTCACCAATGATCGTGGGTGAAATAAATATATTATTATTAACGCGTGCTCTGCAAAAATTGACATATTATTTGAAAAGTCTATAGCAGCCATAATTCATCGTCGGTTAACCCTTGAATCGACTTAGATCGACCCTGGAATCCCGGGAAAGGGACAGGAGACGACAAACCGATCGTAAATCACATTTTGAAATCTTTGGACTTAGTAAAACGATGATATATTTGTTTGTTTTTGTTGAAAAACGATATTATTTCAGATATGTACGAGGAAGATGAGTAAATTGTATGAAGATTAGTTGAAGAAATATTTGAAAATATGGTATTTATTGGTAAAGCATTCAAACTATGGAGGTTTCAAGATATTGTAATTAATTTAGTGAAATACAGTACACTAGTTGTAACCCGTGAAATATTCAAAAATTGTTAGCTAGATATTTAAAATTCGTTCAGTTATCACGGACCCACCGAGAATCAAATTTCGAATTATTTTCGGAGAGAATCCAAGTATTCCTCTCTCGCTCTCTCGTGAGGTGGATATTTGGCAGATATTGTTTTTTTTTGTGTTTAAATATTTTTTATTTTTTTGTTCATTAAAACTCAAAATTTGCTTTGATTTCAAAATACTTTCTATTGGTCATTGAAGTATAATGTATGACATTTAAACACTACAACCTATATCCGCAAAATGTCCACCTCTCGCATGTCAACAGATGTCCACTCTTTTGTCAAAATTTTCGATGACATTTTGGCATAATCGCGGTTCTAACTCACAAATAACACGAATAATTTCGTCCTTCAGCTCAGGAATTGATCGGGGGTCATTCTTATAGACCTGGTTTTACACGTAACCCCAGAGAAAATAGTCCAACGATGTCAAATCACATGATCTTGGTGGCCAATTAACATCACCGTTTCCGGAGATTACAATACATAAAATAATTCAACAATTTGAACGCGTTGTTGTATTGTATACGACTCCATTTTTATAAATGTCATACATTACACTTCTCAGATGTCACAAGACTCAGGCAAGTTCACGACGCCATCTCTGTTTTATCCAAGAATTTAAAAAACCGCTCAATTTGAAAGACCCTTTATTAAAAAAAACACCTTTTGAAATTTTGACACATATTTTATGTATACATAAAATAATTCAACAATTTGAACGCGTTGTTGTATTGTATGTATACGACTCCATATAAATGCCATACATTACACTTCTCAAATGTCACAAGTCCCAGGCAAGTTCGCGACGCTATCTGTGTTTTATCCAAGAATGTAAACAACCGTTCAATTTGAAAGATCCTTTATTTAAAAAAACACCTTTTGAAATTTTGACACATATTTTATATATACATAAAATAGTTCAACAATTTGAACGCGTTGTTGTATTGTATGTATACGACTCCATATAAATGTCATACATTACACTTCTCAAATGTCACAAGCCCCAGGCAAGTTCACGACGCTATCTGTGTTTTATCCAAGAATTTAAAAAACTGCTCAATTTGAAAGACCCTTTATTTAAAAAAACACCTTTTGAAATTTTGACACATATTTTATATATACATAAAATAATTCAACAATTTGAACGTGTTGTTGTATTGTATGTATACGACTCCATATAAATGCCATACATTACACTTCTCAAATGTCACAAGCCCCAGGCAAGTTCGCGACGCTATCTGTGTTTTATCCAAGAATTTAAAAAACCGCTCAATTTGAAAGACCCTTTATTTAAAAAAACACCTTTTGAAATTTTGACACATATTTTATATATACATAAAATAATTCAACAATTTGAACGCGTTGTTGTATTGTATGTATACGATTCCATATAAATGCCATACATTACACTTCTCAAATGTTACAAGTCCCAAGCAAGTTCGCGACGCCATCTGTGTTTTATCCAAGAATTAAAAAAACCGATCAATTTGAAAGATCCTTTATTTAAAAAAACACCTTTTGAAATTTTGACACATATTTTATATATGCTAAACATTTTACTGTGAAATTCCACTTTCTCAATTCTTGATTTACTTTATTTCGACGGCTCCCAAATATATCCATGCATTAATCTCGACGAGTGCACCTCCCATTTCAAGATCAATATCACTTCCTCTACTGGCTCGTTCTTCTCTCATCTTTGCCACTTAAGAAGCACGCATCGTCTGACTGATATAAATAAACACTCATTCTGTCTATTGGGTACCGCATCTGGAAGCACTCAAGTCATCTGTGATGAATCATATTTTATCTCTTGTTCAATGATTACTTTATAGGGGTCAGAGAATTGATTATTTTGAATATCGTCGGAGAAAACGATATGCAAAGTGAAAATAACCACAAAGAAGCGATATGCAAAGTGAAAATATCCACAAAAAAACGATATACAAAGTGAAAATATCCACAAAGGAGCGATATGCAAAGTGAAAATATCCACAAAGAAGCGATATGCAAAGTGAAAATATCCACAAAGCGATATGCAAAGTGAAAATATCCACAAGGAACACTAGTATACTAAATAACATCTAGCATGGTCCCTGTGATGTTTCAAAAATTTGCCCCAATACAACTTTTTAACGACGTTCAGTAATTTTAATTATTTTATCAACTTTAATATAAGCCTCGATTCTAATAAATAGCAAGTTATTTAGGTAAATACATTACATAAAACTAACAATAATGACAAATTAATACACCTTGTTGTGGCAAGGAGTTGAAATATACTTTCGCCACTTATGCACGTAAAAAAATAGTCATTTTAGTGTCATTTGGTTGTCTTAACTCGAAAATAGATTTTTTGGAGTTTCGCCACTATGATTCTCAACAGGCGATATGTCAGTTTATTAAAATCAAATAATATTTGGCGACGTTTGTCAAAAGTCACTACGTTAGTCTGCATTGGCTAGGGATGGGGTATACGATAATTGGATTTTCGATTTTTTTTATACATAAAATTAAATGTTCGTAATTAGTATTAATTCATAGTGGATCTTGGCCTATTTAAAGATAGATACAAATCATACAATACATTAGAAAGTCAGTCTAATGAAAATTTGGAATTAAAATGTCAGATTAGAGAAAAACAACTTTTCGATTTATAAAAAACCGATTCGATTTCTAAAAAAAAACGATTTTACCCCATCCCTTTGAGACATGACATTTTCATACGTCACAGGGACCATGCTATATTTTCTTAAGTAAAGTTAATATTTATTATTTGATTATTTTATTTTATTGTCTTACAATGTCTCCTTCATTGCTGTGTGGGTCTCGAAGACGAGGACCTACTTTTTTTTCTTTAAGACGATGATCGGAGAACATTGGCATGTTTTATCCCCTCTTTATGAAATATATGACCGAAGTCATAGGTATCTTTATACCCTCAAATACTAGGCGGAAAAAATACTGTGTTATTTGAGGGGAGAAGCGCAGCGCGGGTTCACACCTATGACCTTCCGTACAGAAGTCCAGCGCGATACCGCGCGGCTATGTCACTTCAAAACACATGTTACATAATAAAAAGCCTAGAAACCATTGAAATACAAAACAAACAAAACAAAAAAGCAGTAATAATTGTTGATATGTGGGTACATTTTGCATTCACTATATTGACAATATTCTGTGTCACAATGCTCTGAATATATTTTGTACAGTATTGTTACAAGTTTGTCTTGCCCTATATAAGAGCAAACCATGTATCACTTGTGTCCCGCATTAAATCAACTTAACAATAATAATATTGTATGACACTGTATTTTATTGTATGACAATGTATTTTATTGTATGACACTATACTGTACAAACTGATTGGCATGATTTCTTTTTCTGTCTTATGAAATTCGAATATTCTACGGTAAAAACTATCTGTGCTATTTGAGGGGAGTTGTACAACGTGGGATTCGAACCGGAGAAATTCTGTATGGCAGTCCAGTGTGTTACCGTGTGGCCATGCACCTCTATTACAATGTAGATTTCGATCATTTAACAATATGGTATGCATTAAAATTTTAGTATGCATCAATACAAAAGACAAGATGTTAAAGATCGTTCAGCCAGAAGAGTCATTTTGTAATAGTATGAATAACACTCTCTGTATTACACAACTTATGTAGTGGTGTTGGTTTTAGAATGCCACACGATTGGTTCGCGCAGAGCGCACGTTTGTATTGTTGTTAAAATACTCGGTGATTAGAAAAACACTACCATGTCGGAATTAGGAGTGCGATTTTTGTCTAATGTAATGTATAATTCAAAATGTTTTAAAAACTAAGAATGTACTTTGTTATAACTTAAAGTTTCCTAGAATTTAGTATCACTCCATCCACTATTATTTTAAAACTGTATTATTTGGCATTGTAATTAAGTTATTATGATACTAATATTAATATGTTAAATAATCTTGCATTCAATAATAATTGTATTGTTATGCGCTATAATCTAATTAAAGCTGACCAACATTTTTATTTTATAATACTTGTACTTATATTTATTTTTAATGTTGAAAAATTCCATTATTGTTATTGAATGTTTCCTATAGGTAGAATCTGCCATGCCTAAACAATTAATATGTTCAATAAACTTACTTTCATTTTATTTTTATGCGCATTACAATTTAAGCTGACACCATTTTTAATTAACAAAACGTGCGTGTTCATTTCAATGTTTGAATAAAAAATATAATTTTATTTACTATTTTGCTTTTTCCCTTCATCAAAAAAATAAAGTGACAAGTTTCTGTACACGCACTGTTACTCACACTACTGCAAAATGACTCTTCTGGCTGAACGATCTATACTGAACTGAACTATACTGGCTGAACGATCTATACTATATCTGAACATCAAAATTCATTGGAAGAGTTACCACGACCGATTTAACAGAGGCAATATAAATATATAATCATCCATCCTGAAGTAGTGTGAGAGGGAGACGTGAATAGCGTCACTTCCTCACCCATAGCGATTTTTTAGAATGAATATGCCTACGTCACACACTAGCACACGTTTGATTGTATTAGCTAATTTATTCCCGATTTTCACAAAATATCTCTGATGTGGCCGATAAGTGCTCATTATTATTAGTATTATTTTTTTCATTCAATGCGTAAATGTATTACGGAGGAATACCTAAAATCTGAACCCAGTATTTATTATATTTATAGATATATTAAAGTGTTTAGAAGCAATGTGTACTAGTTACACATCACAGGGAAGGAAGGGTTAATCTCGAAAATTTCTTAGTTGTCCAGCTGCAATCTTAAAAAAGTAAAAACATATGTCTAAAAAGTAAAAACACATGTCTAAAAAAAACTGGTCAATTTGTTTCTAAGTAACTTTTCGTAAATTTCAGTTGTTCCAGGATTGTTTAAATCGATATTTTCAAGGTCTTCTAAATGCATTAAAGCACACCTCTTCTTGACTAAACCATCGGCTGCATTCACTCGATGATGAGAATCTCTGAGTAAATAAACACTTGAACCATCAATTGGGATTTCAGTCGTCCAGATGTGACTCTAGCACTGGGCTGGGCTTAGATCTAGATAACCATTGCAAAGGTTTCGCTATATTTGAATAAACGAGCGTTAAAAACGTTAAAAATAATGAAAAATATTATCAAGTCGATAACTTTCTTGGGTAAGTGGTAAGATTTGTCTTTCAACCCGGGTTTTCTAGTTCGATTACTGATTCGGCTGAATATATAACGATATCTGATTAATTATTTATAGTAAATCATTCACTCAGTGATTGATGCACCTCACTTACTCGCGAGCATTTCATTTCGTATTCCCACTGTGAGTCGATCCAGAAGACAGCTCAATCCCTTTTATACCCAAAATTGTTATGCTAATTATAAAATCAACTTCTCTATAATTCGTATGCAAAGACTTGGAAACGGGTTTTGCAACAATTTAGATATTTTTAATATAAGTATATATAGTATTCGCCAGAACACCACAACAATATTTAGAAATAGCTATTAAATTTGTGCTCTCCTTTATTAATATAAATAACGTAATATAAACAAAACATTAAGGACAATACTTTGCCTCTGGAGTTGAGTAACCCTGCATCAACATGTAGGAAGGTTTCCATTCTGCAAAGCAACTTGCATCTCGTTCTACTAACGAGGCCATGTGTTTTCTATATCTCAATATATATCCATAAAATTCCCACAAAATTCTCAAAAAATCCAATATTTGTTCTATGTATGCGTTATTCCACTAAAAACCAATCTGAGTTCTTTACCTCTATAAAATAAGTCTTGGACAATTACGTAAGTCTGCTTGGTGAAGTTTGGTAATATTTTGTGGTATACATACATAACATATATTGAACTTAAATATACATATAATTATCAAATAATTTTAAAACAATGACTGTAATTTATTATTACTACTGCTTTTTGTATCTTCATGTTAGTTTAAGATAAAGTTTTGTATTATTTGTCAATAATTTTAAGTACTTGTATAACCTGTCACATGTTCATTTGTATTTAAAGACACTGTTGTGTCGTTAATTAAATTAATAAATAAATAAATTAACATTGAGGAGATTTAAAGACGACATTGTAATTTGTTTTATTAAATAATGTTTATTCCACTATATGTAATTACTCATCATCAGGGGAGCACAAACAAGACTGAATTCTATTCGAACTAGTACTGACATACACACTTCTAACGGTAAATATTCGGGTTAGGAATTGTGGGTAGCGGGAGGCAAGAGACAACTTCAGCATCGGCGAGATTCTGAGAATATATGTGTTTGCCAGATGTTCACCCCGATGCACTGACTTGGATATTTGTAGGGCCTCTAATCTGTCCAATTTATTTCCGTTACTACTGATATGTAAGAATTTGGCATCATCGATAGAAAATGTATGATTTCTATATAGGACAGACAGGAAGATATTATAGTACATGCTTTATTTACTTTTGTCTAGTTGGTTGTAAGAAACTGCCGTCTGGCAATAAACCCGTCAGGTTGTATTTACAACGAAGTCTTAAATAAATTAATACATTTTTTATAGTTAAAAAAATTGTACAATAATTTGTTTAGTCAAACACTGTTTATTCCGCTTTATATAAAGGTATATAACCCTACCGGTTTCAAGGTTTTCACTTCATCATCAGGGAAGCAAAAACAAGAATCTTGGAGTTCGTTATGTTTGATGATGAGGTGAAAACCTTGAAACTGGTAGGGTTATACCGTTATAAAAAGTGGAATAAACAGTGTTTCTTCTTCTCTGTGTCATGTCAGGTCCCCCCAATGTTGAATATCACTTGAGAGTAGATATCTTTGTCCCTGGCAGCCCGAAAAAGATTACCAACTCCCCTTATGCCAGTCCAATCACGTATATTGCGGAGCCAAGAGATTTGCCTCCTGCCAACACCAATTCGGCCTTCCATTTTGCCTTGGATGATCAGGTGCAGTAATATGTACTCGTACTTTGCTCCTGTAAGTACATGACCCAAGTAAGAAACCTTTCGGATTTTAATATTCGTCAGCAACTATCTATCAACTTTGGATCTTTGAAGAACCCTCGTGTTGCTGACCATATCCGTCCAGGGTATCCGTAGCATTCTCCGGTACATCCACATTTCGAATGTTTCCAGTCGGTTCATACTACCAACTTTGAGGGTCCATGATTCCACTCCACGTAATAACACTGACCAAATGTAGCATTTGACTAACCGTTGTCGAAGTTTCAAGTTTAGATTATCATCGCAGAATACGCTTCTCATTTTATTAAAAGTCGCACGAGATGATTCAATTCTGCACTTGACTTCGGTTTCTGGATCGAGGTCTTCCACTAGGATACTTCCGAGGTATTTAAATTTTTCCACTCTCTCTATACCAGCACTGTTCACTCTAAGACGTGCTCCTGCTGGCCAAACACCAAAAACTTAGTTTTACTCACGTTCATGTTCAGCCCCAGCCTCACACCGGCTCCATTAATTCTATCTATAAGCGTTTGAAGGTCGTCAATACTGTCTGTCAGAACAACTTTATCATCTGCATACCTGATGTTATTGACGCATACACCATTCACTTTGACCCCCAGATTCAAGCTATGGTATATAGTGTTTCCTTGAAAACTATATCAGACTACAGATTGAATAACATAGGTGACAAAATAAAACCTTGTCGGACTCCACGTTGAATTGGTATGCCTTTCGATATGTTATTTTCCAATTTAATGACAGCTTCTTGGTTCCTGTACAGGTTTTTAATAATATTTATATCCTTATCATCTATACCCCGTTTCTGAAGCATCTTAACAATGTCTGCGTGTTTCACTCTATCGAATGCCTTCTTGTAATCGATGAAACAGGCATAAATGTCTTTCCGTTGGTCTCGGCATTTCTGCAGTAGGACGTTTATTGCTAATAACGCTTCTCGTGTTCCAAAGTCATTCTTGAAACCAAATTGAGAAATATCTAGGCCACGCTCGCACTTCAGCCTTATTCTTGTATGTATAATCTTTAAGAATATTTTCAACACATTACTCATAAGGCTAATCAGTCGATAGTCATAACATTTTTAGGGATGCTGTTTTTTAGGGACAATGATGAATGTAGATTTGAGCCAATCTTGGGGGATGACCTCCGTGTCATAAATAACATAATATTAAACATTCTTAACAGGTAGTCAATGTTCTTGTCGTCAATCAATTTTAAAATCTCAGTGGGTATTTCGTCAGGTCCACAGTTTTTTGTTTGTTTTTACTATTAGAAATGGCATGGAGAATTTCAGATTTCATTATTGATGGTCCAGAATGTAGACAAAAGTCAGGTCTGTTGTGGACAAACAAATGCCAGGTCTGTTGTCATTTGTGACAGTGTTCGATAAAACAAAAAACAATGTCTTTAAACCTACACAGTGTTAATGCCTTAACTTTAAATAATGGTTTAATATTTCTCATTTTCAACTAAAACCGTCCCTGCCATATAATATAACCAGATGCAGCCCGTATACGTAATGCAGTCTGGTATTTATCTAAAAGTAACTCTCAATTGGATGCTGAGTAATCCAGTTCGATCATTGATCTGTCGTTCTTCTCATTTCTTTTTCTCTCAAAGTTTTGACCTATCTAACGGGTAGGTTGGGAGAGATTGTCGAGTATTCGTTAAATAATTATTATATGTAAATATATACAGACAGCTTTGCCTGCGGAATACTACGAGTATATTGAGAAATAAACACTTGCTAACCGAAAGGTTAGGATATTTAAGACATGCGTCCGCCGCATCATGACATACGGGATAGAAGTGAGAGCCGATACCAACAGGACAAAAAGCCTTTTTAGAGTGTCAGAAATGAGAACCCTACGCTCCATCGCTGGCAGAACTCCTAGAGATCGGATCAGAAATGAGACGATAAAGCCTGTCTGTGAAGTTGAAGATATAGTGAGGTGGGGAAGAAACAGACAAACACATGCTAACCGAAAGGTCAGGAAATATAAGACATGCGTCCGCCCCATCATGACATATGGGATAGAAGCGAGAGCCGATACCACCAGGACAAAAAACCTTCTCGGAGTGGTAGAAATGAGAACCCTACGCTCCATCGCAGTCAGAACTCTTAGAGATTGGATCAGAAATGAGACGATAAAGTCTGTCTGTGGTGTTGAAGATACAGTGAGGTGGGGAAGAAACAAAAGGCGTTTCTGGAGGGATCATGTGGACCGCATGGAGGATATAAGACTGGCAAGAATCGCTAAGACTGAAAACCCGAACAGCAGTAGATTACCAGGAAGGCCGCCGAAAAGGTGGAAGGACGGCTGGACGTCATCATCCTAGGACAGTCCACCGCCACAAACAGGTCATTCGACCTAAACCAAGAGGAAGAAGAAGAAGTACATACAGAAGGTGAGGTGCATGGCCGTGTGGTAACGCAGGGGACTTTCGTTTATTAAACTCCATTTATTAATTAATTTTTTCA
This sequence comes from Odontocerum albicorne, assembly GCA_949825065.1. Classification (NCBI taxonomy): domain Eukaryota; kingdom Metazoa; phylum Arthropoda; class Insecta; order Trichoptera; family Odontoceridae; genus Odontocerum; species Odontocerum albicorne. Next base: position 5,925,118 of record OX463863.1, on the reverse strand, counting down.
GGTCCTTTGCATATTACAGGTGTACCCAATTCGTACAAGGACCAAAGATAACAAGTACAAAACATAACAAGAACCAAATATAACACGTACAAAACATAACAAGGACCAAACATAACAAGTACAAAACATAACAAGGACCAAACATAACAAGTACAAAAAAAAACGTTTATAAAACAATTCAACATTTTAAGAGGTCTTTGATACTAGCAATAGTTAAAATGTATGTGTTACACTAAAACATTATGATAAAATACAGCGGGTTTGATAATATAAAATTGAAATTATTACACTTAAAGTATTACACTAAATTTAAGAGATTTGTCTTGAAGGAGCTGAGCGATACATGAAACACGTCTACTAATATGTTATGAGGGCACACACGGTCAAACAGTGTGATTGCTCTACCTACCACTGGCATCTCCAAAGGCAGGCTGGTTCCACTTATATCACACTGGTTGATGGAACAGTTTATGGGTGCGTTGTCTCAAATAATTATCCGGAACGTACAAACCAAGACTGTTCAGGATGGATGTGTTAACTAGATTACCCCTGAGCAAACATAACAAGTGGCCACCCAATCGAAGAGATCTTCCCCTCTCTAATGATCTGTAACTCAGCACCCCCAGTAATGAGACACTTGGATAAAGCCAGGGATAATATCCATACTCCCTAATGTAGAGACAACGGAGAAATCTTTTCTGAACCCTTTCTAGCATGAGTGATAATATTTCAAATTACTTCTGACCGAAGAATCATTTGAAATATTATCACTCAAGACCCCTCTTATCTCATCAAAAATTTTCAGCGTCTTTTCGATGAACTTGCGCTGTGCTCAAAAAGAGATTGTCTATACCCCTTCCCAGTTCTTTATGTCGTCCTTGACTGTTCATGCAGTGAGACTCTGGAACCAGTTACAAACTAATGTTAGACTCGCTCCGTCCTTGGCATGCTTTAATAAGCAACTGTAAAACTCTTAATTTCTTGTCAGTAAAATAACGTGTTTCATTCCTGATTTATTTACCTTCCCTCTCCACCATCCCTTCCTTTTCCTATAATTGATGATATCTCACTTTACATGAAAATGAATGTTCGGATGATGATGGATAGTCATTTGAATGTTTTTTTTTTGTGACCATGCAACTTGCTTCATTTATTATTTTTATCTGGTTTGGTGGAAGAGGTTGCCGCCTGGCAATAAGCTTGCCAGATAGTATTTGCAACGAAAGGGTTAAACAAATAAGTATTAAACATTCAGCATTAGCCAAAAAAGATTTTTTTATATATACAGTTGAACTGATTGATGTGCAAAGATACTATAAAATACTGTCACCATCTATGAGGGGGCGCGCAGCGCCAATTGGGGGGGTTGGACCGCGGAAACCCTAGTTTAAAAAAAAACTCTTGTCTATCATGTTTAACTGGAATTTTATTTATTTAAATAATTTTTACTGTCCATGCAGTGGGACTCTGAAATCAATTACATACCGATGTTAGACTCGCTCCGTCCTTGGCATGCTTTGAGAAGCGACTGAAAAAACTCTTAATTTCTAGTCAGTAATATAACGTGTTTCATTCCTGATTTACCTTACCTCTCCACCATCCCTTCCTTTTCCTTTCATTGATGATATCTCACTTTTATTTTAATATTTTTACGGTCATAAATTTCATAAATATGAATTTTTTTTAGGACTTTGTAACTTGCTTTATTTACTTTTGTCTGGTTTGTTGAAATAGATTACCGCCTGGCTATAAACCCGCCAGATTGTATTTACAATGAAGTGTTCAAATAAATAAAAAAATAAATAAACACTGTTTGATAAAAACTAAAATTTTCATTATTTTTTTTAATCAAGTCTCGGACGTCGAATTTGGCATCGAAATGCAACATTTACGAGTATTTGCATAGTCTCTCGATTGATATTTTTTTACTGTCAATTGCAAAATATTTGCAATTTACGTCGTTTTAATCCAAAAGCAAACCGTGGAGTGCAAAAGCAAAATAAATACAAAAGTAAAAGCCCTGGTCCGGATTTACAACAACGCTATCGCTGTATACCTGCATCAAATTGCCAAAGAGAAAGTTCTTTATCCATATTTTATCGATTCAAAATGACTTAAAAAATTTGTTAACCCAAAAAACAGTCTGAAATGTTCAAATCTTGCGATGAATTCGTATACAATTTTGCGAACAAAAAAAGCAAGAAAAGCGCTATAAATAAATTACTTCCATTCCATTTCTTACGTTTTTTGATTTGTAGAATATTTTATTCCTTTAATACACTCGAATTGATGATTCACGCATATTAAAGAACGGGACAGGGAGACAAAAAATATCGTCGGCCCTAGTAATTGAACTTTCTGGCTATGCACAACTAGTAGAGAATGCACGGAACTCACCGTTCGTCATTGTATTGTATTATACTGCATTTTCGTTGTATACAGTACAACCTGTTGCAATTATTTTATTGTGGCAATCTCTTGCAACCAACCAGAAATATGTAAAAGAGGCCTTGAATAAAAACGAGACTGGAATTCTTTTTAAAATAATCTGGGTTGCAGATGTCATTATGATATGTTATGGTTACCTTACCGCACGTTAAAAGACAATATCTTTCTCAAGCGTTGTCAGAAATAATAACAAAAGTCTGCAGAAGCTGGTGATCACGAGAGGAAACATCTTAGAAGAGTATCTCACACAAGATTGACAGCCTAATTGAAGGAGCCAATATGATTTTCTTTGAGCGCTATATTCAACATGACCCAGGATCATCGTTGTCTTTGCTGTAGCTCTTGTCGAAGACACTCGTCATTCTAATGTCAATTAAGTTGGAAAACGAAGCAGTGCAGTGGAGCCGTTGCACACCAGCAAACTCACCGACCACATCACTGTACTGGATCCGACGGCACATCGAAATGAGACGATCGAGCACACCGGCATATTTTATGTACATATTTCTCTGTTTGAAAGAATATATACGTGTATGACCTGTCAAAGGTGTACTTATATAATTCCTTATAGAAGGCACACTCAAAGCCTTGAAATGTTCCACCAGCGTTTCCTCCATCGAATTCTTCGGATTCACTGGAGTGATCTTGTCACAAATGTTTCAGTCCTGCAACGCTCCAACTGTAAACCTATAGAATATATGGTTGTAAAGGTGAAATTGCGGTGGACCGGGCATGTGATACGCATGGGTGATCACAGAGTCCCAAAACGCGTCTTGTACGGAGAAGTGGTGGGCAAGCGAAGAGTTGGTGGGCAGAGGAAGCGCTATAAGGACAGTCTGCGAGAGTCGCTTACTTTGTGCGGGGCGCCTGAGGACTGGGAGCGGGTGGCTCGCGACCGTGAGGGGTGGAGAGCCGTATTTTCTCGGGCTGATGGCGTCTCAGCGGCTAGACGTGTAAGAAACAGTCAGCGTACTGCGAACATGTGTCAGCACGGCCAGGCGGCTCAGCAGGGTCCACATGTCTGTGGCATTTGCGGGAGGGAGTGTGCATCTAGGATCGGGCTGTTTTCTCACAGAAGATCACACAATCGACGTGAGAGAACGGTTCATGATTGACGTTGGAGTGGCGAGAGTATTCTCGACTGCGAGGCCCGGCAACGACGATACTTATATTCTTGAATCATCGTTGTTGGACTTCGTAGTTGAAGATCCCTTCGTCACTCCATTAACACCAATCTTGAGCTGCTCGTCTACGTCGATCATGTAATATTCTGTGAGAAAACAGCCCGGTCCTAGATGTACACTCCCTCCCCCAGATGTCACAGACAGCTGGACCCTGCTGAGTCACCTGGTAATACTGATGCATGTTTGCAGCACGCTGACTGTTTCCCATACGCCTAACCAATTGAGACGTCATCATCCCGAGAACAGATGGATCTCCATTATCCATGAGTTTGAATATAATGTGGAAGAAATGGCTGTCTCTCTGAACCAGCGACCTTCCGGATGCAAGTTCAGTGCGTTACAGTGTGGCCATGAACTTCATTACGGACTGAAAATGACGGATATAAATAGTGCATCAAACTCCAGACAGCAGAAGACCTTGATGCTGTGCATGGATAACATAATCTTCTTCTTCTCAGTGCCATGTCAGGTCCCCTCGACGTTGAATATCACTTGAGAGTAGACGTCTTTGTCCCAGGCAGCCCAAAAAAGATCCCCAACGCCCCTTATGCCAGTCCAATAACGTATATTGCGCAGCCAGGAGATTTGCCTCCTGCCAACACCTCTTCGACATTCTATTTTGTCTTGGATGGTCAAATAGGACACCTTTCGGATTTTAATATTAGTCAGCAACTCTCTATCAACTTTGGCTCTTTGAAGAACCTTTGATCACATAATGATAAAGAAAATTGCTACATTCATCATACAGAGGAACAAAAAATCAAAGATTTTTTAAATTAAATTATTTTTAATTACTTTTGACCTCGCTGTATATATGATAAATAAAAGACACGAACCAATCAAGTCACGCCCAATTATACGAATAAATTCATAATTAATTCACTAACGGGCAATAATTATTGTTTTAAGTGGCACGCTTCGGGTTGCGACATCCTCCGGCGTAACAGAGAGCCATGTTGCGATAGGTATTTGCGTAAATCACCAAATATAATTTATTGCGTGAAACAGCGACACTACAAGGCAGTTCCATAATATAATGTAACGGAAGGAACACGAAAATAATATCTCTCTTATGATGATAAATCGATTTGCTCCACGCGTGGGGACACGTTCTCAACGTATGATAAATAATCGAATAATTAGAATCGAAAAATCGATCGTGTTCTTGGGAAGCAAAATTACATTTTGTATTTATTTTTTTATTGTGTTTAAAAATAATTATGAATTAATTATTAATTCACATATTATTTGACTTTTTTACTATTTTTTGACATTTCACTAAAAATATTAAAAAATTGTAGCGTGTGTTATTTTTTTATCACACTATCATTGTTACAGTACAACCTAGCGATATTATAGCCATGTGGCAATCTCTTCTTATTAAATAAATACTTATTCCTTAAAACTCGACTCTGGCTTAAGTATTGCGAACGGATTTTTTTTACAGAATAGATATGACCGAAGTCATATATATCTTTATAAAGGTCTTTCAAATTGAGCGGTTTTTTAAATTCAATTTTTTTTTAATTCTTGAATAAAACACACAATTTGCGTTGATTTCAAAAAACTTTTTATTGGTCATTGAAGTATAATGTATGACATTTAAACGCAAAAAACAATATCCGCCAAATGTCCACCTCTTGCGACTCCACAGATGTCCACTCTTTTGTCAAAATTTTCGATGACATGTTGGCATAATTGCGGTTCTAACTCACCGATAACGCGAATAATTTCGTCCTTCTGCTCAGTAATTGATAGGGGGTTATTCTTATAGACCTGGCTTTTCACGTAACCCCAGAGAAAATAGTCCAACGGTGTCAGATCACAATATGATCTTGGTGGCCAATTAACATCACCGTTTCCGGAGATTACAATACATAAAACAATTCAACAACTTGAACGCGTTGTTGTATTGTACGAGTATACGACTCCATTTTTATAAATGTCACACATTACACTTCTCAAATATCACAAGACCCAGGCAAGTTCGCGACGCCATCTGTGTTTTATCCAAGAATTAAAAAAACTGTTCAATTTGAAAAATCCTTTACCTCCGAATATTAGACGGAAAAAATGCCTGTATCATTCAAGGGGAGTAGCACAGCGCGGGGCTCGAACTAGCGACCTTCCGCACGGAAATCCAGTGCGTTATCGCGCAGCCATGCACCTCAAATGATTTTAAACTTTATCTCTTCGTATTCAAGTCCCTAAATGGAATGACTCCATCGTATATTTCCAATATGGGTCTGAGGGATGTCCCTTTAGAAAGAAATATAACTTTGAAGTCGTTTTCTTTTAAATCTAATAAATTGGTTGTTTTAAATCAATAAAATAGAAAGGGGTATTATGACAGAGATTTTACCGTTGCTGGTCCTGTAGTGTGAAATTGTCTGCCTTCTAGTATCAGAGATATGGGTGGCGTGTGCAAATTTAGGAAGAACTTAAAGGCAATACTTTTTGGTATGTCTTATCAAAATTCATGAGTGGGTTTGAATCTTGAATTAGAGCGTCCTTGAGGAGAGTTTGCTCTCTAAACGGCGCTATATAAATTGTTATTTAATTATTATTATAACTAACATTTTTCATTTTACGCGATAAGATAACTCCTTTCTTAAAAAAGTTATGACATTTCTTTAAAAAAAAAATTAGTGTGGTACAACTTTTCTTAATTTTTTAGTTTTTTTCTTCTGTGGTGGTATGCTGCAACTCGCTACTCGCTTCCGCTCGGTGCAGCGGACGGCCCCCCCGGCAGTCGAGTTTAATGTGCGACGGCGAATGCACGCGCATTCTTCGATCTACTTCCCGCGCTTCTCTGCCGTAAACTATTACGTTACGAATTAAACAGATAATTAACTTTAATCTATAGTATACGTTATCTTATTGTAAATTGACTTTGTGACTGTTGTGTAAAATAACGTGCATCCTCGAATAAAACTTTAATGGTGATTTAATTGTGTTTTGTTATCTACCTATCGACGGACCCAACTGTGCACGGTAACAGCTACCTACATTGGTGACACCGACCAAGAATACGACAAATACGAAATGCAATCGGAAAACGTGGAAGTTTTTCGCGTCGGCGTACGTATTCCACCCTTTTGGCCCGAAGAACCGGCACTTTGGTTCGCTCAGGTCGAAGGTCAGTTTGTTCTGTCAAATATCACAAATGACGCTACAAAGTTTTACTACGTGACTGCGCAACTGGATCACCAATATGCAGCCGAGGTGAAAGATATTATCACTGCACCACCGGATTCCGACAAGTATGACAAGCTTAAAAGTCAACTCATCAAACGGCTGTCGGCTTCGCAGGAAAAAAAGGTAAAGCAGTTACTAATGCATGAGCAGCTCGGAGATCGCAAACCGTCTCAATTCTTGCGTCATTTGCAAGATTTGGCTGGCCCGTCTGTACCTAAAGACTTTCTTAAGACCATATGGTCTAGTAGATTACCGCAAAATATACAAACTGTAATCGCGTCACAGCCCGATTTAAATTTAGATAAGCTAGCAGACTTAGCCGATAAAATTAATGAGATCGCGCCAACGACTCCTCAAGTGTGTGTCGCAGAAGCAAGCTCATCTAATAATGTTATCAGCGACATGGCAAAACAAATAAGTGAGTTGACAAAACAGGTGCAAGCACTTTCCTCTCAAGTTAAAAATACCTCTCGTTATAGATCACACTCGCGCCATCGCCAACGTAGCCGTTCACATTCTAGGCAAACACGACCAAACTCTTCACATTGTTGGTATCATACCAAGTTTGGTACACAAGCAAAGAGATGCACAAAGCCTTGTTCGTACGAGTCGGAAAACTCTCAGGGCAGCCGGAAGTAGCGGCCAGCGACTGCCCATCACAAACAGGCCGCCTTTTCATCACCGATCGTGCATCAAAAATGGCATTTCTCGTTGACACTGGGTCAGATTTATGTGTTTTTCCTCGCACTGCTATGAAGGCGTCCTGCACGAAAACGGATTTTCAGTTGATCGCAGCTAACAACTCTATCATCCAGACATATGGCCCCGTACGACTAAGCCTAGATCTAGGCCTTAGGCGAAATTTCACTTGGAGCTTCACTATAGCTGATGTTGCTAAGCCCATAATCGGCGTAGACTTTTTAAGTTTTTACAACTTGCTTGTAGATACGCGACATCAGCGCCTTATTGATGGAACTACGACGCTATTTGTTACTGCACTTCAACAGAAGAAGAACGAGGATGTGGCTTCCATCAAGGCTATTGCAGGCGAGACTGAATTCCACGAGATCCTGAGAGAATTTCCAGAGATCACCAAACCTGCAGGTACGTCAGCTCCTTCTAAGCATAATACCATGCATTTTATTAGGACTACGCCTGGTCCACCTGTTAAATGCAGACCACGTCGCTTGGATCCTGAACGCTTACGACTAGCGAAAAAAGAGTTCGAGGACTTAGTAGCCAGTGGCATAGCTAGACCTTCTGAGAGTTCTTGGTCATCAGCACTACACATGGTTAAGAAAAAAACTGACGGCTGGCGACCCTGCGGAGACTACAGAGCTCTCAACGCTCGCACCATCCCCGACAGATACCCTGTCCGTCACATCCAGGATTTTTCTCTCCAGATTCATGGATCCAAGGTATTCTCAACCGTAGACCTGGTCAAGGCCTATAATCAGATAAGGGTTAATCCTGATGATATTCCGAAAACCGCACTTACTACGCCTTTCGGCCTCTTTGAATACCCATTCATGAACTATGGTTTAAGAAACGCTAGTCAAACTTTCCAACGCTTCATCGACGAAGTGCTCAGAGGCTTGGATTTTTGCTATTCCTTCGTCGACGATATCCTCGTGTTTTCTCCATCAATAGAGCTCCATAAACACCATCTACGCCAGCTATTTAATCGCCTCAAGGAGTATGGTGTATTAATAAACACAAACAAATGCGTTTTTGGTGAATCAGAGGTAACATTCCTCGGATATCACGTCTCAACCGCTGGTACTAAGCCATTGGACAGCAAAGTTCAGGTTATTGAAGACTTTCCTACTCCAAAAACTGTCAAAGAACTCCGTCGATTCTTGGGAATGCTGAATTTTTATCGTCGCTTTATTCCCAATGCTGCGCAGATTCAAGCGCCACTCAATTCTTTGTTAGCTGGACAAAAAGTCAAGGGTTCACAGCCAGTTCACATGTCACCCGAACTATTAGCTTCCTTTGAGGAGAGTAAAAAGGCACTGGCATCCGCAACGCTACTGGCACACCCGCAAGTAACAGCAGAGCTGTCTATCACCACTGATGCATCAGATGTTGCGATGGGCGGTGTTCTTCAACAAAAAAAAAATAACAGTTGGGAACCACTTGGATTTTTCTCACGAAAGTTGAGTTCCGCTCAAAAAAAATACAGTCCGTATGACCGGGAGTTGCTAGCCGTTTACGAAACCATCAAACATTTTCGTTACATGGTAGAAGCAAGAAATTTTATAATTTTCACGGATCACAAGCCACTCACTTTCGCTTTCTCCACACCACGTGAGAAATCCTCTCCAAGGCAATTCAGATATCTGGACTACATATCGCAATTTTCGACTGACATTCGTTACATCCCTGGAAAAGATAATATGGTAGCAGACACACTATCCAGAATCGAGGAAATAGCCTTAGGAATAGATTACAAGGCACTTGCTCGTTCTCAAGATACAGACCTGGAACTTCAACAGTTTTTGACAAATGACTCATCGTCATTAAAATTGCAAAAAGTCGCAACTTCAATGTCGAAAATACCAGTTTATTGCGACGTTTCTACGAATTTTCCAAGACCATTTGTCACAACTAGTTACAGACGTCAAGTTTTCGACATGCTGCACAATTTAAGCCACCCAGGGCGTACAGCTACAGTGCGGCTGGTCACCGAGCGTTTCATTTGGCCAGGGATTCGCCGAATCTGTAGAGAGTGGGCAAAGGAATGCATGCACTGTCAACGGTGCAAAGTAACGCGTCACACATCCGCTCCACTTTCCACTTTTCCTAGTCCTTCCTCGAGGTTCGAACACATCCACCTCGACCTCATAGGGCCGCTAACCGTTTCGGCTGATTACAGGTACTGCCTCACCGTCATCGACAGATTTACACGATGGCCTGAAGCATACCCACTCACTGACATCACTGCCGAGACCTGCGCGAAGGCATTGGTTTCTGGGTGGATAGCTAGGTTTGGATGCCCAGCTAGAATCACTACGGATCGAGGGCGGCAATTTGAATCTCACCTCTTCAAATCTATCACGAAGTTAGTTGGCGCACACCACTATGCCACTACATCGTTCCATCCGTCTGCTAATGGCTTGATAGAGCGCCTCCATCGACAGCTGAAGGCAGCCATCATGTGCCATGCTGATTCACAGTGGACCGAGTCTCTTCCCTTAGTCCTACTTGGCATACGCAGCGCCTGGAAGGAGGATCTACAAGTTTCACCAGCAGAGCTAGTATACGGCGAACCTTTACGTTTACCAGGTCAATTTATTTCACCTACGGATGACCACCTAGCCGCCGATATACTAAACTTTTCCACAAGACTCAGCAGCTACATGGCCAAACTATCGCCTAAACCAACGTCATGGCACCGAAATGGACCATTTTATATTCCACGGGACCTTAATGAGACGTCACACGTGCTGGTGCGACAAGATCACGTTCGAAGATCGCTGGAACCACCCTATGTCGGACCATACAGAATTTTAAAACGCAGTCCAAAATTTTTCAAGCTTAATATTAAAGGCAAACCAATAAATGTTTCCATAGATCGTTTGAAAGCTGCATATACGGTAAAAGAGACTGATTTACAAGTTGAACCGACACCAATTCAAGTTCCATCATCCACCACAAATGAAAAACGTACACGTAGCGGAAGGAAAGTACATTTCCCAGAGTACTATCGATCGTAGTAACGATCTCAGCGAGGGAGTACTGTGGTGGTATGCTGCAACTCGCTACTCGCTTCCGCTCGGTGCAGCGGACGGCCCCCCCGGCAGTCGAGTTTAATGTGCGACGGCGAATGCACGCGCATTCTTCGATCTACTTCCCGCGCTTCTCTGCCGTAAACTATTACGTTACGAATTAAACAGATAATTAACTTTAATCTATAGTATACGTTATCTTATTGTAAATTGACTTTGTGACTGTTGTGTAAAATAACGTGCATCCTCGAATAAAACTTTAATGGTGATTTAATTGTGTTTTGTTATCTACCTATCGACGGACCCAACTGCGCACGGTAACAGCTACCTACACTTCTTTTAATTGTTTAAATATTCTTTGTACAGCACTCGTACAAAGACTGTAAAATAGGTGGATGACTGCCGCTCAATACTCGTAGATTCCGGTTTACTTCTTGCTTTTCCAGTGAAGAGTAGCAGGGTGAAGAGATTCCTCTTCAGCAGGTAGAAGTTTGTCGTAAATAAAACAAAGTAGACGTTCCAGAAACTGAGAATATTTTTTGCTCATTTTTCGTTATTTATGTGCAACCGATCGCTCATCGTAAGACATTTTATTCGCCCTTGTATGCCGTCACGGCTTGCTAGATACCATGTATACCACCCCCTCTCCGCATGCATGGGCTGTTCGATTATTTATAGTGATCATTACGAAAGTCATGCATAAGGAACATTTCATTACAATTCTTACAGATATCATTAACAACTCTACAATGTTGACACAGTAATTACATAAATATAATTATATATTTTGTTTTTATTTATCTATTATTTTTTTTCTTTGAAATGTTTTTTTTTTATTTGTTTCGTTTATATCTAATAATAAACTTCTTCTTCTTAAACTTTCTGTAGACTCTCAAGAGTCTGTTACTGCAGGATTGTCCTCCTGTGATGCTGAGCTCCAGCTATCTCTCCATCGTTTCGGGGGTATCCCTGGTGGACGCCGTCCATCCGGCACCCCATGCAGAGCTATGTATGGGATTCCTGTGGAATTCATTCTCTGTAGAGTACATGTTGGTACCAGTATCGTCGACGCTGTCGTCCCCATCTGACCACATCTCGGACCTCACAGACCTCTCGGATTGTGGTGTTCCTTACACGATCACGCAAAGTCTTCCCAGCAATAGCGCGTAGAGTTCTCATTTCCGTTGTCCTTAGCATACTTTTTGTCCTGACAGTGTCCGCCCTCGCTTCGATGCCATATGTGAGGATAGGTCGCACACAGGTCTTATAAATGTGTACCTCTCTATCCGTTCTCATATCTTTATTCCTCCATATGACATCTCTCAGGCGGCCCGCCACAACTGCAGCTTTATCTACCTGAGGCCTTACTTCTCTGGGGAGGTCATGAGAGCTGAACAGTTCACTGCCGAGATATCTGAACTGGGTTACTTGTTCAATTGGCTCGTCACGTACTGAAATTCTGCACTAGTGGGTAATTATAAACTTTATTTATTGAAACCAATTTAAATATTATATTTTCATCTGAGATCTCGCATATTTAATACTTTGTTGCATTGTACTGAAAAACATTAAAAAGTAAGTTTAGCTTTTTCCATTTTTTTTTATATGTTTTATAATACATAAAATTTTTATAACAATATAATTTTAACAAATTTTAACTTAACTAACTTACTTAATACTAAATCTATTATTTTTAATAGTCTTTGACATTTCAATACAAAAATGGAACCTTTATATTACAAGTCATTTCGACTTATTTTGAGTTTAAGATGTTTATCTTGTTTGTTTGTTTTCTTGAATTTCTCTGAAAAACACTTGTTAACGATTTTAAAGCTAATTAACTGACATGTATCATTTAACTTCCGAGATCTCACATTTCAAAGTACATTTTAACATACTCTTATAAATAACAAAGAACGAAAAGTAATAATCCGAAATACAGTTAAAATTTGCCAAAAAAATATACCATTTGCCAGGCTAAAGTATTGGAAGCAAGTTATATAGTTGCAAAAAACATTCAAATGATTATCCATCCCCACGTAATCCATAAAGATATACGTGAGCATATGCCCACAAACTCCACAAAGACGGACAATCACCCGAAAATTCATTTTCATATAAAGTGAGATATCATCAATCAAAGGAAAAGGAAGGGATGGTGGAGAGGAAAGGTAAATCAGGAATGAAACACGTTATATTACTGACTAGAAATAAAGAGTTTTTTCAGTCGCTTCTTAAAGCATGCCAAGGACGGAGCTAGTCTTATATTGGTTTGTAACTGATTCCAGAGTCTCACTGCATGGACAGTAAAGGACGACGTAAAGAAAGAGGAGCGGTGAACTGGAAAGGCCAATAGACAATTTCTGTTTGAGCGTAGCGCTAGTCCATGATTGGAAAGCCGCTGATTATGCTACCAATGTTCGTAATTGGTGATAAAAAACAAACAAGTACTATATGCTACCAATGTTCGTAATTGGTGATAAAAAACAAACAAGTACTATATGCTACCAATGTTCGTAATTGGTGATAAAAAACAAACAAGTACTATATGCTACCAATGTTCGTAATTGGTGATAAAAAACAAACAAGTACTATATGCTACCAATGTTCATAATTTGTGATTAAAAATAAACAAGTATGTTATCAATGTTCGTGATTTGTTATTAAAAATAAACAAGTATGTTATCAATGTTCGTGATTTGTTATTAAAAATAAACAAGTATGCTATCAATGTTCGTGATTTGTTATTAAAAATAAACAAGTATGCTATCAATGTTCGTGATTTGTTATTAAAAATAAACAAGCATGCTACCAACGTTCGTGATTTGTTATAAAAAATAAACAAGCATGCTATCAATGTTTGTGATTTGTTATAAAAAATGAACAAGTATGCTTTCAATGTTCGTGATTTGTTATAAAAAATGAACAAGTATGCTTTCAATGTTCGTGATTTATGATTAAAAATGAACAAGTATGCTATCAATGTTCATAATTTGTGATTAAAAATAAACAAGTATGTTATCAATGTTCGTGATTTGTTATTAAAAATAAACAAGTATGTTATCAATGTTCGTGATTTGTTATTAAAAATAAACAAGTATGTTATCAATGTTCGTGATTTGTTATTAAAAATAAACAAGTATGCTATCAATGTTCGTGATTTGTTATTAAAAATAAACAAGTATGCTATCAATGTTCGTGATTTGTTATTAAAAATAAACAAGCATGCTACCAACGTTCGTGATTTGTTATAAAAAATAAACAAGCATGCTATCAATGTTTGTGATTTGTTATAAAAAATGAACAAGTATGCTTTCAATGTTCGTGATTTGTTATAAAAAATGAACAAGTATGCTTTCAATGTTCGTGATTTATGATTAAAAATGAACAAGTATGCTATCAATGTTCGTGATTTGTGATTAAAATTAAACAAGTATGCTGTGCTGACTGTTTCTTATACGTCTAGCCGTTGTGACATCATCAGCACGAGACCAGATGGTTCCCCATCCTCCACGGTCCTGAGCCACCTGCTCCCAGTCCTCCGGCGGCCCGCACAAAGTAAGCGACTCTCGCAGAATGTCTTTATAGCGCTTTCTCTGCCCGCCAACCCTTCGCTTGCCCACTACTTTCCCGTACAAGACACGTTTTGGGAGCCTATCGGAGATGCGCACTCCCTCCCATAGATGTCACAGACACGTGAATTCTGCTGAGTCGCATGGCAATGCTGACGCTTGCCCACTACTTCATGCGTATCACATGCCCGATCCACCGTAATTTCGCCTTTACACTCATATCCTCTGAAGGTTTACAGTTGGAGCGTTGCAGGACTGAAACATTTGTGACATGATCACTCCAGTGGATCCGATGAATTCGGCGAAGGAAACCTTGGCATCTTTTACATATATTTGGTTGATTGGAAGAGATTACCACATGACAATAAACCCACCAGGCTGCACTGTATACAACGAGACTGTAATACAATCATCACCATTGTCAACCAGGGTCGATCCACTGCTGGATGAAGGTCTCCCCAAGATGACTCCAAATAGTTCGGTTCTTTGCTCGTTGATGCCAATGTGATGCTGCCATGCTTCCTGATTTCATATATCGGGCCTACTTTCGGTCTTCTTCTGGGCTTCTTTATGCCTCTTGGGTACCATTGGATTATTTCGGATGTCCATTGGGAGTCTGACATTCTGGCTACGTGTCCTGCCCATTACCATTTCATTCTTTTGCACACCTTTATAACGTCTTCTACCTTTGTTATATTGCGAATCCAGATGTTTCGTTTACGGTCTCTTTTAGTATATCCCAACATGCATCTTTCCATGCCCTTTTGTGCAGTCTGGAGCTTTTGTGTGTTCTTTACTGTGAGCGTCCATGTCTCGCAGCCATACTTAAGTACTGGAAGAATGCACTGGTTGTAAACCCTTCGCTTCAAGAATATTGGGAGATTACTTTTGAAGATGTTGTTCAAACGTCCAAATGAGCTCCACGCTACAATACAATAAATAACATAATTCTTAACTTAGTCTAATCTTATAAGTTATGAGAGGCAAACTACGGAAGATATTTAATGAATAATGTGTTGAACAAACTAATTATGATTATTAGTATTGCGTCATTATATGCTATAAGTACAGTATGTGTTAGAGTGAAGTGGTTTAATATTTCAAAAGGTGTGAATCAAGGATGTGGTATGTCGCCCAAGTTGTTTAATATTTACATAGTGTTGCATTACATTACATTCACGTATGGAGGAACAACAGAGGTCAATGGAGGGTATACTAATGACGAATGGGATTGTGTGAGGATTTCTGTGTGCTGATGACGTGGTAGTGCTAGCGGAGAGTGGAGATAAATTACAGAGTATGATAAATAAATAATATAAGAGAAGTGAAGGAGAGAGTAAGAATGATTTATGCAAAATTCAAAGTGATAGAAAATATGAAACGAAAAGTAAATGTGATATGTTAGTCAGGAATATAAGATTGAATTGGAGTAGTATTTTCTTAGATTATGTAAGAGTTATGAGAGATATTGCCAAGTGTGTGGCGACAGGGAACAAAGTCAATAGGGTACTAAAACATATTTAGCGTGTGTCCTAGTAGGACGTGCTGAAGATGTTGATGTTGACATCGCTATATTCGTTTTAGTCGAATTCTGTGTTCCTTTTCGTTCGGGGTCATCAATTTAGCGGGATGCTTAATTTGATACGTCGTGATGATTTTGATTTGTTTTGTATTTAAAATAAAATACGTCGATTCAGGAATGCGGGAAGTGAGAGTGAATAATAATAAATAGTAAACAGCGATGAATGGTCAAGTGAATAATAACAAGTGCCTTTATTCATCGATAAGTAGGTATATATAGAATTTCAGAACGGGACGCGTGACTGCGTCCCCGGTATATCTCGATCTCACTCCTGCGCGTGCTGAGGTGGTCGCAAGCGCTGCGGATACTACAGTGGGTAGGATATTTATTGTCGAAACGGCGAGACGGCGTGATATGTTCTCTTTCTACCTTGGAATGCGATGTAAATATTATTTGCGTGTAAACAGTGTTGACGTCTGGTATGTGACAATTGTACTATACATATCCAGAGGTTGATTCATCGGTCGTTGACCCTGCATGTTGACAATATTTTAGGGACGTGGGTACCCTACACATATATACTCTAAATCGAAGTATAAATGCCTGTTAAGATCCACAACAGTATTTTAGTATCAACTTTGATGTATGGTAGTTAAACATGGAAGAAGATAAGGTTGAAAGAGGTAGAAGGTTTACATAAGGGTTAAAACGTATGACAGAAAAGGGGATGAAATGATTGTGGATAAATGTGACTTGAGTCTGATGCGAATGAGCAAAACGAAGAAGAAAACTCTGAGATGGTTTATGCACGTGGAACGAATGAATGAAGAAAACCCTAACATAACAAGTATGCATCCCTCCGGCTGACATACATCCCATTAATATAGGGCGAGCCCGGCTGCGAGGGCACCAGATATTTTTCAATCCACGTCCCATAAAGGGTCTTTCAAATTGAGCGATTTTTTTTATTCTAGGATAAAACACAGATGGCGTCATGAACTTGCCGGGGTCTTGTGATATTTGAGAAGTGTAATGTATAACATTTATAAAAATGGAGTCGTATACTCGTACAATACAACAACGCGTTCAAATTGTTGAATTATTTTATGTATTGTAATCTCCGGAAACGGTGATGTTAATTGCCCACCAAGATCATGTGATCTGACACCGTTGGACTATTTTCTCTGGGGTTACGTGAAAAGCCAGGTCTATAAGAATGACCCCCGATCAATTCCTGAGCTGAAGGACGAAATTATTCGCGTTATCGGTGAGTTAGAACCGCAATTATGCTAAAATGTCATCGAAAATGTTGACAAAAGAGTAGACATTTGGCGGATATTGTTTTTTTTTTGTGTTTAAATGTCATACATAATACTTCAATGACCAATAAATAGTATTTTGAAATCAAACCAAATTGTGTGTTTTATTTAAAAGACCCTTTACACGTAGATCAAGAAAAAAAGCAGAAAATTTATAAATAGCAGAAAAAAAAATTATTTCTCGAGCTCTCCATAGTAGATTATTTAACAATAAATTAATTTTTGTATTCTGCACACTAAATTCCGCACACTTATTTCTGCACATGTGTCGAATACATGAGATGACTGTATCGGACGTGTGCCGTCGCCCTTGTGTGTGTATGTATGCGGTATATTGAAAAAGACAATGATGTGTAGATCTGCATATATTATTAAATTAAAATGTAAACTGTGTGTAATTCTATGTATTTGCTATATTTGAATATGTTTGCAATCCTTGTATATGTAAATCTGTGATTGTATGTAAAATGTATGTTTGTTTGACTCCGATCGCGTTCGCGACCGCAATGGAAATAAGTGACTTGCGGGGCGATGAGATCGGAGTAGGTCGGGGCCCAGTCGGCGTAAGCAGGGCCCAAAACTCCGAAAGTTGTTGTATTTTGCGGGCAATGGGCGCTTGTGACGGCCGACTGACTATTAATATAGAGGGCCCCCTAGTTTTGAAAATTATATTCTCAGTACTACCGACTATACTGCGTTTTACTTGAGACCCGCTACCCTACTTCGACTGCCTGAGAGGAATCTCTCCCTGCTACCTTCTTCTTCTTCTACTGGATCTTCGCTTGGGAATTCGCGACCTCGATTCTCTGAGCGCGACGAGGCGACCAGCGTGCCTAGATACAGTTCTTTGTGCCCCGTCCGGTACATTAACTATATACACATATGACAGAATACGGAATTTAGTGATAAGGAATGATGTTGAGCTTAAAGCTGATGTGTTAAGTAAAATTAATAAGAGCACGCTGAGATAGTTTGGGCATGTGGAACGAATGAATGAAGACACCCCTAACATAACAGATATGCAGTGTAAATATGAGTGAAACGCGTGGTAGAGAAATACCAAAGAAAATATCGTTGGATCAAGTGCCCAATATTTTGAAAAAGGGAAAGGTAAAAAGTCAGAGGAATCGAAGGAGCTGTAAAAGAAGGTCTATGGATTAAGAAGAGATGAAGACGAAATTATTTCTAATATATTATTATAAAAGGTTTCGAGAAAATACGCGTATTTCGAAATCGTGGAAATGAAGGCAAGGCATTTATATAGAATTGGAAGATACGTTTGAGAATATCGAAATCTGCTTAAATTAAGTCACGTAACTTATATAAATGTCGAAATAGAGGTACTTAAAAACTTGTAAATCGAATGTACCAACTTAATAAAAATTAAATGAAGGTATAGTAAAGCATTTTTATAATTAAATAAATGTGTAGTTAAATATTTTTATAATTAAATAAATGTGTAGTTAAACATTTTTATAATTAAATAAAGATACAGTAAAACATTTTTATAATTAAATAAATGTGTAGTCAAACATTTTTATAATTAAATAAATGTGTAGTTAAACATTTTTATACAATAATTAAATAAATGTGTAATTCAACATTTTTATAATTAAATAAATGTGTAGTTATACATTTTTATAATTAAATTAATGTGTAGTTAAACATTTTTATAATTAAATAAATGTGTAGTTTAACATTTTTATAATAAAATGAATGTGTAGTTAAACATTTTTATAATTAAATAAATGTGTAGTTAAACATTTTTATAATTAAATAAATGTGTAGTTTAACATTTTTATAATAAAATAGATGTGTAGTTAAACATTTTTAAAATTAAATAAATGTGTAGTTAAACATTTTTATACAATAATTAAATAAATGTGTAATTCAACATTTTTATAATTAAATAAATGTGTAGTTAAACATTTTTATAATTAAATTAATGTGTAGTTAAACATTTTTATAATTAAATAAATATGTAGTTTAACATTTTTATAATAAAATGAATGTGTAGTTAAACATTTTTATAATTAAATAAATGTGTAGTTAAACATTTTTATAATTAAATAAATGTGTAGTTTAACATTTTTATAATAAAATAGATGTGTAGTTAAACATTTTTAAAATTAAATAAATCTGTAGTTAAACATTTTTATAATTAAAAAAATGTGTATTTAAACATTTTTATAACTAAATAAATGTACAGTAAAACATTTTTATAATTAAATAAAGATACAGTAAAACATTTCTATGATTAAATAAATGTGTAGTTAAACATTTTTATAATTAAATAAATGTGTAGTTAAACATTTTTATAATTAAATAAATGTATAGTAAAACATTTCTATACTTAAATAAAGTTTTTTTCCATTCATTTTCTTCTAGAAGCCCAAACCATCTCCGAGTGTCCTTCTTCATCTAATTCAATACATCAACCTTAAGTTAACATTCATTCCTGGTTCAATATTTCATTCTGAACAATTCAATAACTGTTTTTAAATATTCCATTAAAAAGAAAACGGGTTGATTGCTTTTGCTCGGAATCGCACTTCTTGGAAAAGTTATGTTCTTGTTTACCCCCAGCGGTAGAGGAATGAGGAGTGGGTCTTGGAAAAGCTCGGAAGGTGCTATTTCAAAAGACCAAGAACCGGCTTCAAAGATGGACGAATCTTACCTGCCTGCGACACAGCCTTTAGATGTTGGGACGCTTGCTAATCTCCTTGGCATACTGGGCGGACGATATCGCCATATAGCTCACCATTGCGACGCTAAGAACTACAAGGGCTGACGCTTGTGAACGGAGCTGTCCTAAATATTAAGTACTCTTGTACGGCACCGGTATAAAGAACTGTAGAAATAGGTGGATGGTTGCTGTTCAATACTTGGAGATTTTGGCTCACTATGAAAAGGTCGATGAAAAGTAGCAGGGTGAAGAGATTCCTCTTCAGCAGGTAGTAGATGGTCGCAAGTAAAGGGCAGTAGACTGGAGTGAACTGAGAATGTATTTTTTTTACTTTTGGGCTTCTTATGTGCGGCCAATAGCTCATCGCAAGCGCCTGTTTTCGCCCGTGCATGCCGTCATGACTTGCGAGATGTCACAATTCTCGCAAGTTTTCGCATGCATGGGCCGGCCGACTTTTGATACTGTATCACGCGATGGCCGCGCATAAGGAACATTTCAGTTACGGTCGTGACATAACAAATACCAATATTATACAAAACATAAACAAACAGGAAAACAAATACATCATATATTTAAGGGGACGCATACTTCCGATACAACTCCAATCCGCAGAACTGAAGACGTGTTCGTCTCTTAGCCCACAGCATCAGTTGTTTAAGCTTTAAACTGTAACACCCTCTCGAATTGACCCGGTATCCGTAAGTGGACCAACTCTATGTAAAACATTGTAATTTATTTTTATCAAACACTGTTTATTCCACTTTTTTTGTGACGGTATAACCCTACCGGTTTCAAAGCTTTCACCTCATCTTCAGGGGAGCGCAAACAAGACTAAATGCTGTTCGAACTGGTACTGATATACACGCTTCAACGGTTGGAAGTTGGGGGGTGAGGGAGGCACGGGACAAGTTCGGCCAAGAGTGGAGAGATTTTTGGGATTTAACTGTTCAACAGATGTTCGGATCGATAAACTGACTTATAAATTTCTAGGGCCTCTAATCTGCCCAAAAATATCTCCGCTCTTGGCCGAAATCGTCCCATGCCTCCCTCGCCCCTCAGCCTCCAACCGTTGAAGCGTGTATATTGGTGCCAGTTCGAACAGCATTTAGTCTTGTTTGTGCTCCCCTGAAGATGAGGCGAAAGCCTTGAAACCGGTAGGGTTATACCGTCACAAAAAAGTGGAATAAACAGTGTTTGATAAAAATAAATTACAATGTTTTACATAGAGTTGGTCCACTTACGAATACCGGATCAATTCGAGAGGCTTAATGTAAAACCATTTGAAACTTATCTTTTAATTTGTAAATTTCTTTTTTTAGTTTTAATTTCTTTTCCATTGTAAAGTAAATGTAACTTATGTATACATTTTTTTTCTAACTAAACCTACAGTGCATTATTCCATACTCATTCATATAAGAATGACGCTAAATCATACTATAATACTCCTTGTATGATATAATTTGACCATACGAATTTAACTTTTTCTGTTAAAATAAGATACCGTATTAAAGTAAAACCATTTAAAAAGAATAAATGTTAATCGAGGGATAGGTGTATATTCTATTTGAGATGGCGTGTAATGTCTAGGTGTCAGAGTTAGCAGAGAGGCACGTTTGCGATTCACTGTAGAGAAGTGCCGCTGCGCGTGTTTATCCCGCTCAAATATAAAATATAATATCTCGCTATGAAACACGCATTCTTCGAACACCTGCGACTACATCACGTGAAACATCAACACGTAGACTTGCGATATATAACCTTTGGTACATGATTCAATTTATCAAGATCATCAGGCTAAAACCTCATCTTACCCTTAATTGACTAAGGGGATGTTTTTAACCATGGTTCTAGGGAGGAGAGATTAGATGTACTGGAGAAACTCCAGAATTTTTTAAATAATTATTTTTAATACGTTTTAGCAGAATGGTTCTTATTGGAAGAGATGATGATGGTTGTTGATAAATAAATAAAACACGCTAGATCGCAATGCGGAAAGAGAGAGTGTTTATTTTTATAGTAACGTAGGTATTTATATCTTTTTGGAATGTGCGCGAGAATGCGCTCGCGATATGCTTCTGTCTCGCTTCTGTGAATGCAGAAATGGTTTATTGTCGTATGTGGGTATATTTTATTTACGAAACTGGCGAGACAGCGTGGTGCGTTCTCTCTCTAGTATGGAATGCGGCGCGATGCTCGGCCGGCGTCAATGGTTGGCATGTGACCTTTGGACTGTTTACTATAATTTATCGAGGTATCCGAAGGTCGTTTCATCGGTCATTGACCGTATGTATGCGACAATATTCAGCGACGACCGTGGATCCCTACAACGTTAAAAAATTCGAATACTTCAGGTCAATTATATTCATTTATTTATTTAATACTTCATTGTTAATACAATCTGGAGAGGTTATTGCCAGGTGGCAATCTCTTCCAGCCAACCAGATAAAATTAAATAAAAATAGGAACACGGTCGTAAAAATATTCTTATTTATGTAATTTATGGACATACACTTATTAAAATAAAAGTGAGATATCATCAATCAAAGGAAAAGGAAGGCATGGTGGAGAGGAAAGAAAAATCAGGAATGAAACACGTTATATTACTGACTAGAAATTAAGAGTTTTTTCAGTCGTTGCTTAAAGCAGGCCAAGATCGAAGAGAGTCTGACATTGGTTTGTAACTGGTTCCAGAGTATCACTGTATGGCCAGTATAGGATATGATAAAATGATACACTGTTATGGACACATCATAAGTCCCCATCCAGCATGGTCGATGACGCTCTACAAAGCCGAAGTTAGCCGATTATGGGTGACAGTATCTTTCTTTAGCCTGATGTGTATTATTTTCCCAGGGTACTGTAATGTCCGTTCGAGATAGTATTGTATAAATAAAGTCAATTATAGGAATGCCTGATTAAAAGTTAAGAAATCTTAAAAAAAAGTAGTGCGACACCTGTGAAGGACTATTTGAATTATTATCAATATTAACCCTTCCCTTACGGTGATAAAAATAATACGCGTGTTACGGTGTTAGGTAGTGAGTACGCAATAAAAAATTAGCGATTTTAAATCGGAAAAATAAGAAAATTCATAGATAATCCCCTTAATTAATTATAATTGAAGTTAAAAATTATAATAATTGAGATTTATTTGCTGAAAACATTAAAAAACCATCTGGCACCGCTCATGGAACGCGCGTACGTCCAACCTATTTGCAAGCTTAGAAGCTACTAGCGGCGCGGAATACAGTCGCATACCCCAGCGCTTACGCATATGCTTGCGGCGTTGAGGCAATTCAGGTTCTCGCAATTCAGTCTAGTATGCAAGAGTGAGATGCGAATATAGTGTCGCGCTTCCCGCATACTATTCACCTATCGTCAAGACGAGGCACTCGCAGCGTTTAAATGCGAATTTGTTTTCGATCTTTACAAAACACCTCGATGTAGTCGATAAATTCTGATTATTATTAATATTATTTTTTAAATCAATGCGTAAATATATTATGGAGGAACACCTAAAATCTTAACCTTGTATTTATTATATTTATAGAGATATTGATGGTTATTAGAAGCAATGTGTAGAAGATACCCAACACAGGGAAGGAAAGGTTAATGTGCTATTTATTTCATTTCCGATTTGTTTTCCCGATAGATGTAGGTAATTGTAAGAATTATTTATAATAATGAACGATAGAAAAACGATAGCTTTTTCTTTACTACTAAATGCAGATTTGAAATAATTTAAAGTATGCAAAAAAAAAAAAAACTTTCAACTCAAAACGGAATGCGAAGATTCCACAGTTTCGCGAGATTCGAGCAAAACTTTGGAACAATTAATTCCGTTGGAAATTCCTCTGCCGAGAGCGAGAGACACGGAAAGACACGGAACTGGGAACAGTGTGGCCGAAACTTGGATCGTAAATCATTCACAGTCGCCTTTTCTGTCTGGTCTGTCTTTCGAGAAGTATCTTCGCATCATATTCCTCATCTGATATCCTCCTGGTTAAAATCCAATTCTTGTAGACTGTTTTAAAATCCAGACAACCTCTCGTAGTCTACTAAGTAAGACGTCTGAATTACACTTGAGAGTTTCGGGTTCGATACGCGAAAAATAAAAAAATGATAAGTTATTTATTTTAATATATTTTATACATGACAAGAAATATACATAATTTGCGAAAATACAACAAGTCATTTAATTAGGACACACAATTTTAATGGATCTGGGTTTGTTGCCTTTCATTCGTCGTGTCCCCAGTAAACTAGGATTTTGCCTGTATCTCACTGAGGACATATATCATGAAAAAATAAATCGATACTTCTTTCCGATTTTGGGTACTGTAAAACCCCGTTGCACATTTTCATCACCCTGACAAACAGTGACATTCAATTACACATGTATACATCACGCGAATCAAACTCCTCACACTTCATCACTCCAGACAGACCAAAACGTTCATCCCACAATATACCGCAGACGATAATATTTTTTTTACAAATAACATAAGTTAAATGTGACCCAAAATGGTGGCTATATAATATTGTACAAGGGTCATCCAGAAACTAAGGTTACAAGGTCTCCTGAGGCCGGGGGAAATTTTTTGTTTCTATTTTGGCGCACCTGGTGTGTAGGGGAGATCCTAACGGCCAGTTTGTTTGGTCCCGCGTGTTTGTCGGCCATTTTGTTCAGTTACAGTAAATTCTTCCGATGGAGATGTCGTCGCGGGCTCCCGCCACCTCTCGTCCAAACATTTATCCCACAATATACCGCACATAATCATTAAGCAAAAAAATAAATATATATTTATACAAAAATATAAATATAAAACAACAAAAAACACCACACTCAAGAGCTCACATAAACCTCTTCCACAAGTCATTCCTCTTGCAAGCCCAAACACTCAAACTCCTGTCGCAATAACAACCACGCTCCGATCGACTGATTTATATTTATTTATTTAACACTTTTATTGCGATATAATCTGGCGGGCTAATTGCCAGGTGGCAATCTCTTCCAGCCAACTAGACAAAAGTAAATGAAGCAAGTTACGTTGTCGCATAAATCATTCAAATGACTATCCATCCCCACGAAATCCATAAACATATACGTGAGCACATGCCCACGAACCCCACAAAGACGGACAATCACCCGAACATTATTTTTCATATAAAGTGAGATCAAATCAAAAGGAAAGGAAATGATGGTGGAGAGGAAAGGAAAAGAAAAATCAGGAATGAAACACGTTATTTTACTGACTAGAAATTAAGAGTTTATAGTTGAGGTATTAACACTTTTGAGGTTCAAAGACAGATCCGCCTTAACGAATCCTCTAATTTATTATGAAATGGCTAATCATTGCCAGTCTATCTAATGACCACAGCCACCACTTTCCTATCCTTGCATTCAACTTATATGTTTATTTTGTTATATTTTTAATCTGTCGATAATAATGAATTTGACTCTCGAGCGCCCTTGAGTAAAATTCTCTCTCTAAAGGTTGATGTATAAATAGTCGTTTTTTATTATAATTAATACTTTAATGCTTAACAACGTGAGTCATACGAGTATATTATTGAACAAATTTAAGTGGTTTTCTTGGAAAAAATAGTGCGGTGGTTTCCAATTGTCTACATTGTATACATGTTGTATTTATTGTGAGTTCTGCTTCTAGCACACAGTATTTTGGGGGTGTAGTACTAGGTCCCAGAGGGAATTTGTACTTGTGGATGTTAATTGGGAGTAGAACTACACGCGGACCTCGACTTTCGCACAATCTTCTTTCGCACAATTCGCTATTTCGCATATTTTTAAAAATTGTTTGCTTCCATGCAGTCGCTCCCATTTTTTTGGAAGAACTATAATATATGGAACGCAATAAATTATATTGGAGACTCGTGGGCTGACATAAAAGGGTCAACAATGAAAGGTTCCCTGAAACAATTATGCCCACAAATGATGAGTGATTTTATAAATTCTGAAGAAACTCCAGAAACTATCACAGATGAAATAGTTAGCCTAATGAATGAACTAAACTTGGACGTCAACAACGAAGGTGTTAATGAGTTGATTGAATCTCACTCAGTACCTGTGTCGAATGAATACTTAATTGAGCAACAAGAGTTAAATGGAATACACAATGGAAGTGAGGAAGAAGAAGCTGATCAAATCGTTAAGACTTTGACAATAAAAAATATGAATGAAGCCTTCATGCATATTGACTAATTTGTGACTATCATGGAAGAATGTGATGGAAGACCAATGGAGAACGTATATCTCAAGTACGTAGGGCGATTGAGAAAGACACAGCGTGTTATAGAACTTTTTAACAAGAAAATAAGAAAAAAGTGGTATTCA
This sequence comes from Odontocerum albicorne, assembly GCA_949825065.1. Lineage (NCBI taxonomy): Eukaryota > Metazoa > Arthropoda > Insecta > Trichoptera > Odontoceridae > Odontocerum > Odontocerum albicorne. The sequence goes on along the minus strand of OX463863.1, from coordinate 5,899,103 downwards.
ACTAACTCTTGACAAGTTTATAAAGAAAACACCTGAAAGCACTTAAACACACCTCGTTAATTTAATTATGTATATTGATTAATAAATATATTTAATTGATAAATAAATATTTAAAAAAAATTATTGATAAATAAATATCATTTAATATTATATATTGATAAATAAATATTTTATATCGATAAATGATTCTATGATGTTAATCTAAACTTGAAACTTCGACAACGGTTAGTCAAATGCTATGTTTGGTCAGTGTTATTGCATGGAGTGGAATCATGGACCCTCAAAGTTGGTAGTATGAACCGACACTCGAAGCATTCGAAATGTGGATGCACCGGAGAATGCTACGGATACCCTGGACGGATATGGTCAGCAACACGAGGGTTCTTCAAAGAGCCAAAGTTGATAGAGAGTTGCTGACGAATATTAAAATCCGAAAGGTGTCCTACTTGGGTCATGTACTTAGAAGAGTAAAGTACAAATTACTGCACCTGATCATCCAAGGCAAGCTAGAGGGTCGAAGAGGTGGTGGCAGAAGAGGCAAATCTCCTGGCTCCGCAATATACGTGATTGGACTGGTATAGGGAGCGTTGGGGATAAAGATTCTCAGGTGATATTCAATGTTGAGGGGACCTGACATGACACTGAGAAGAAGAAGAAGGAGAAAGAGAGAATAAGGGAAAATATAGAAGCAGAAGTAATCAGTCCATATGCCCCTCCATCAAGTTCAGCCTGCGGGCCCACGCAGTTTCCGAGGTGTGGCCGCTGTCCGTGTTCTGGCAGCTACTTGGAGCCAAAAGGGAGGAGTCCGAGATGTCAGCGAACCAGGGGTGAGTACTTTCAAGACGGGTCAGTCTAGGGCAGAGGTTCCCAACCCCGTGCCCGCGGGCACCATGGCGCCCGCGGAACGATTCGTATGTGCCCGCAACTATTCGACAGAGACAGAATTTTTTCATAAACATTAATTAAAAATGTGAATTATTTTTATTTATTTGTTAGAGTTTTAATTTTTTTGTGTGCCTAGGTTTATTAAATATGTTCGTATGTTTGCGATATTGTATGTATGAGTGGTTCCTTTGCTGACAGTACTTGTCGCAACTTGTCTAGCGGCGAGCCAGACTGCACTCTTCACGCTAGCCTGGAACGGGGAGTGCTATTTACACATCACTCCTTGTACACGCAGAAAACCCGAAGTGAACGAACGCCACGAACTAAGCCGATGAACGCCGAAGGCGCCAAAACACATGGCACATGACTCTGACAGCTCTGTCTGTCAGTTAAAGGAATAAGCATGGCCCCGACAGCCAAACTGACAGTAGTCACGGGCTCGTACCGTCCCGGTTGCTTCGGCGATCATAGGCTCACTTCGGGTTTTCAGCGTGTACAAGGAGTGATGTGCAAATAGCATTCCCCGCCTGGAACCGCGTTGTTGTCATTGTGATTGCGATTGCTACCCCGTTCGGGTCGCGACATTTAGCTAGGAGACAGAATTATGGGAAAATGAGAAGTTATGGAAGGAGTTTGTCCATTAAAAATAGGTGGTGCCCGCCACCCTACCGATATTTTAGAATGTGCTCTAGAGTACAAAAAGGTTTGGAACTCCTGGTCTAGGGTCACCTAGAAAGACATTAGACACCCATTTTTATACAAGTTATTCAAAAACATGTACATACTCGTATATACACTTTGAATTATCCTACATTAAGTATATATGAGTATTAAAGAATATCTAAGATGAGAACTCGAAATTGAAAAAAAAAAGACAGATTTTTTAAAAATTTATCGGAAATGGTCGAATTGATTGTCGTTCTGGACCATTCCCTGTTGATTATTTGAAATCGCAAACATCACGAATAATTTGTGTTGGAATTTGGGCGCATTCTCTTTCAATGGCTGATCTCAATTCATAAACTAGAGCCGTTGGTTTTGTGTCGTAAACTTTATATTTGACAAGTTCCGTTGAAAAGTCTACTAGTGTGAGTTCTAGCGAGCACGTAGGATATTCAATGCTTCCTTTACGACCAATTTTTCTGTTCGGCAAGTTTCCACCAAGATAGCACCTCACATCACGATGGTGGTGCCATCTTGCTGGAAATAAAAGTCAGGAGTCGTGTTGTTTTTGGTCAAAAACTCATGGAAATCATGTCTTTCGCGATTTCAACGCGGTCCTTTTTTTGCATGAAATTGAGGTCTTCCGGAATCAGTTTTGCAGCGACACATCTGAGGCCCAAATCACTAACCAAAATGTCTTGAGCGGATCCATAAGCGATGTTCAAGTCCTCTGCCAGCTCTCTAATGGTCAATTTGCGGTTTTCGGCCAACATTTCTTGGATTTAATCGATGTTCTCATCGGTTTTCGACTGCTACTGCGTTCATCATCCTCGACCGACTCAAGACTACTTCTGAAGCGTTCGTGCCACCAAAAAAACACTTCTCTAACATTTCCAAGGTCTGCGGACCGTTAAATCCGTTTTTCACACAAAATTTAATCCAAACTCGTTGATGCACAGTTGATGCCATTTTCAAACTTGAAAAAAATCGAAAACAGGCTCAAAGGTAGATGTACTCAGTACAGTGTAACTTTTACAAATGTCAAGCTATGACACTGAAATTTGGAGGGAAGTGTCAATAATAGATGTGGTAACCTAACAAAAAAAAAGAATTCCAATCTGGGGACTGACAGCGCCACATGGTGGCCGGTCCTAAAACTTTTTGATCAAGGTAGTAAGTCATAATAAGTGGCAACCAGCTTAACATATATCTCCGTCCCTCAAGTATATATAATACTTTACTCTCCTCTTTCCGTTGGTCCATTTTCAAAATCTCTCTTAAATAACAAGACAAAGTGATTCATGAACAACATAAGATAATCGCACAAGTATAAATACCAGACACAGTGGTCCCAGATTCATATCCCGGACCGGATACTCGGTAATGAGGCCCGCTCTGGTCTTGGATAGATGCCAGGGACACAGGAACGTCTCGGGATACGGGATTGCCGAAGTGGGCGGTGGGGGAGAGACATACATATCTGGGATTATATATGCTTATTACACGTGCCATCCTTTGCCAGAATCTTTACTATAATAAAATAATATAACGGTATGTTTGTCTGTTTGTTATTTTATAACTCTGGCAAATAATGGTGATTTAATGGTATAAAGCAGGGGTTCTTCTTAACAAATTCGCGAGAGATTTAACACATTGACACATAACACATGTTTAAAAATTATTAACAATAAATACAAATTTATTTGTAAGTATGAGCGGAATTTACTTCTCTAAGGCCGAGGCCACACCAAAATGCTTCGTTAGGTGCTAAGCTACATTTTACGTGACTCATATACTAGGTGACTTCATGCATGGCCACACCAAAGTGCTACGCACAAATTCATTTAACAATTGAGAGCGGTTGAGTCAACACACGATGTCACTCTCAAAACTAACCAATTTCATTACAACTTACCTTATCTTTATTTACTTTCTGTGCAACTTCATTCCAAAGTGATTTTATTACAGGTACATTTTTGTATAATTTGCTCGATGGGTTCCACAAAGGTTCCCTTTTATACACACCTGCCATTAAAACTTTCGCCATCTTGTAAATTAACCAACACGTCTATTCGCTATGAGATTCACTCGATGACTAATCGTCATGCGACGTGGCGCAAAGCGTGCAGTGTGGCCGCTGCGATAGTATGCGGTACGTTGGTTCGCTAGGATATGTCGCCTAACAGAACCACTTTTTTCGAATTTATATATTAGATTCTTCATTGCATCGAATGTTGGCGCATGGTTTCGCAGCAAAACAGCACGAATCTTACGAAGTGCATTACTCATGTTTTCACCATTTTTATGATAAATTTGAATAATTCTAAGCGTTTTGCAATCGTGTACTACTGCATGTATAATTTATAGGTTATGTTGATGACGTTTATTTATTACAAATATTATACGTTTAAGCACTGAAAAATTGCCGCAAATTTAAAATTGCAGTTTTTGTTGCGCAGCCCCACAGTGAAGTGTTTTTCAAATTGAGCGGTTTTTTTTAAATTCTTGGATAAAACACAGATGGCGTCGCGAACTTGCCTGGGTCTTGTGACATTTGAGAAGTGTAACGTATGACACTTGTAAAAATAGAGTCGTATACAATACAACAACGCGTTCAAATTGCTGAATTATTTTATGTATTGTAATCTCAGGAAACGGTGATGTTAATTGCCCACCAAGATCATGTGATCTGACACCGTTGGACTATTTTCTCTGGGGTTACATGAAAAGCCAGGTCTATAAGAATGACCCCCGATCAATTCATGAGCGAAGGACGAAATTGTTCGCGTCATTGGTGAGTTAGAACCGCAATTATGTCAAAATGTCATCGAAAATTTTGATAAAAGAGTGGACATCTGTGGAGCTGCAAGAGGTGGACATTTGGTGGATATTGTTGTTTGTGTGTAAATGTCATACATTATACTTCAATGATCAATAAAAAGTGTTTTTAAATCAAAACAAATTGTGTGTTTTATTCAAGAATTAATACAATTTGAATTAAAAAAACCGCTCAATTCGAAAGACCCTTTAGAAGCCATAAAGAACCATTGGGGTTGAATCGTTCTAGTATATCATATAAATTTAAACATCCAGCGTTTTTTCTAAAGCCTATTTGACATACGAGTACTATCCCGAATGGACTTAAAAGGTTAAATCAATTTAAATTAATTATTAAAAGTTTTTCTTTGTGATGTTGAATTGATCATAGACCAAATTTGCCGGGAGAAACTGGGTATGACACATACAGTTTTATATAAATCAAAATATCAAAGTGCCACACAGCTTTTATGTTCTTTTGCTGGAAATAAATTAAAGTTTTTAATATGTGACAGTTTAAGCTGTGCAATTAAGTTAGAATTAAACAACCGTCTGAAATGTGTTAAGTGGCGGTTGCAGTTTGTTTAAACAGTCATATTTCGTTATAACAAACATGTAGGGAACTGTTATAAGACAGTTTCGTTATATTGAAAATTCGTTACAACGAAAGTAAGGCCAGGATATATAATGTAAGACATGCGTCCGCCCCATCATGACACATGCGATAGAAGTGAGAGCCGATACCAACAGGACAAAAAACCTTCTCAGAGTTTAATATGTGACAGTTTAAGCTGTGCAATTAAGTTAGAATTAAACAACCATCTGAAAGGTGTTAAGTGGCGGTTGCAGTTTGTTTAAACAGTCATATTTCGTTATCACAAACTTGAAGGGAACTGTTAATAGACAGTTTCGTTATATTGAAAATTCGTTACAACGAAAGTAAGGCCAGGATATATAATGTAAGACATGCGTCCGCCCCATCATGACACATGCGATAGAAGTGAGAGCCGATACCAACAGGACAAAAAACCTTCTCAGAGTTTAATATGTGACAGTTTAAGCTGTGCAATTAAGTTAGAATTAAACAACCATCTGAAAGGTGTTAAGTGGCGGTTGCAGTTTGTTTAAACAGTCATATTTCGTTATCACAAACTTGAAGGGAACTGTTAATAGACAGTTTCGTTATATTGAAAATTCGTTACAACGAAAGTAAGGCCAGGATATATAATGTAAGACATGCGTCCGCCCCATCATGACACATGCGATAGAAGTGAGAGCCGATACCAACAGGACAAAAAACCTTCTCAGAGTTTAATATGTGACAGTTTAAGCTGTGCAATTAAGTTAGAATTAAACAACCATCTGAAAGGTGTTAAGTGGCGGTTGCAGTTTGTTTAAACAGTCATATTTCGTTATCACAAACTTGAAGGGAACTGTTAATAGACAGTTTCGTTATATTGAAAATTCGTTACAACGAAAGTAAGGCCAGGATATATAATGTAAGACATGCGTCCGCCCCATCATGACACATGCGATAGAAGTGAGAGCCGATACCAACAGGATAAAAAACCTTCTCAGAGTTTAATATGTGACAGTTTAAGCTGTGCAATTAAGTTAGAATTAAACAACCATCTGAAAGTTGTTAAGTGGCGGTTGCAGTTTGTTTAAACAGTCATATCTCGTTATAACAAACTTGTAGGGAACTGTTATTAGACAGTAACGTTATATTGAAAATTCGTTACAACGAAAGTAAGGTCAGGATATATGACATGCGTCCGCCCCATTATGACACATGGGATAGAAGTGAGAGCAGATACCAACAGGACAAAAAACCTTCTCAGAGTGGCAGGAATGAGAACCCTACGCTCCATCGCAGGCAGAACTCTTAGAGATCGGATCAGAAATGAGACGATAAGGTATGTCTGTGGTATTGAAGACATAGTGAGGTGGGGAAGAAACAGAAACAAACGCGTTACTTGAATCGCGCGTAAAACGCCTCATCTGGACTGGGTCTAAGTAAAGTTGCGATGTTCCATAGAATGCTGATCTCTAAATAATTATGAAGTTTATATTAAGAAAATTCGCTATATTGAAATATTTATTTCGTTAAAACGAGATTCTTATAAAACTGCTCTAAAGTACTCGTAATTTTGTTCAGGACTGCGAAAATTATTCGTTATACTGAATATTTCGTTATTTCGGTATTCGTTATAAAAAGATTTGACTGTTTATTGTACAACCGTTAAGTAACCAATTTTGGTGTATAGGAGGGAAACGTAGAAGTTGAAAAAGACTCAGAGAAGCCGAATAAATTAAGGAATTCATTAAAGGATAAGGCAGGGAAGCTAATACAAATTAGGATGGAAAGATGTCCTGAGTGATGTCATATTTTAGCAATTCTTTCTTAAAGGTCAATAAGGATGCTGCACATCTGATCTGATAACTCTTTCTTAAACGTCAATAAGGATGCTGCACACCTGATTTGATAACTCTTTCTTAAACGTCAATAAGGATGCTGCACATCTGATAACTCTTTCTTAAACGTCAATAAGGATGCTGCACATGTGATCTGATAACTCTTTCTTAAACGTCAATAAGGATGCTGCACATCTGATCTGATAACTCTTTCTTAAACGTCAATAAGGATGTTGCACATCTGATCTGATAACACTTTCTTAAACGTCAATAAGGATGCTGCACATCTGATCTGATAACTCTTTCTTAAACGTCAATAAGGATGTTGCACATCTGATCTGTTAACTCTTTCTTAAACGTCAATAAGGATGCTGCACACCTGATCTGATAACTCTTTCTTAAACGTCAATAAGGATGTTGCACATCTGATCTGTTAACTCTTTCTTAAACGTCAATAAGGATGCTGCACATCTGATCTGATAACTCTTTCTTAAACGTCAATAAGGATGCTGCACATCTGATCTGATAACTCTTTCTTAAACGTCAATAAGGATGCTGCACATCTGATCTGATAACTCTTTCTTAAACGTCAATAAGGATGCTGCACATCTGATCTGATAACTCTTTCTTAAACGTCAATAAGGATGTTGCACATCTGATCTGTTAACTCTTTCTTAAACGTCAATAAGGATGCTGCACATCTGATCTGATAACTCTTTCTTAAACGTCAATAAGGATGCTGTACGTCTGATCTGATAACTCTTTCTTCAACGTCAATAAGGATGCTGCACATCTGATCTGATAACTCTTTCTTAAACGTCAATAAGGATGCTGCACATCTGATCTGATAACTTTTTCTTAAACGTCGATAAGGATGCTGCACATCTGGTCTGATAACTCTTTTTTAAACGTCAATAAGGATGCTGCACATCTGATCTGATAACTCTTTCTAAAATGTCAATATAAGGATGCTGCACATCTGATCTGATAACTCTTTCTTAAACGTTAATAAGGATATTGCATATCTGATCTGATAACTCTTTCTTATACGCCAATAAGGATGTTGCACATCTGGTCTGTAAACTCTTTCTTTAACGTCAATAAGGATACTGCACATCTGATAACTCTTTCTTAAATGTCAATAAGGATGCTGCACATCTCATAACTCTTTCTTAAACGTCAATAAGGATGCTGCACATGTGATCTGATAACTCTTTCTTAAACGTCAATAAGGATGCTGCACATCTGATCTGATAACTCTTTCTTAAACGTCAATAAGGATGCGGCACATATGATCTGATAACTCTTTCTTAAACGTCAATAAGGATGCTGCACATCTGATCTGATAACTCTTTCTTAAACGTCAATAAGGATGCTGCACATCTGGTCTGATAACTCTTTCTTAAACGTCAATAAGGATGCTGCACATCTGATCTGATAACTCTTTCTTAAACGTCAATAAGGATGCTGCACATGTGATCTGATAACTCTTTCTTAAACGTCAATAAGGATGCTGCACATGTGATCTGATAACTCTTTCTTAAACGTCAATAAGGATGCTGCACATCTGATCTGATAACTCTTTCTTAAAGGTCAATAAGGATGCTGCACATCTGATCTGATAACTCTTTCTTAAACGTCAATAAGGATGCTGCACACCTGATCTGATAACTCTTTCTTAAAGGTCAATAAGGATGCTGCACATCTGATCTGATAACTCTTTCTTAAACGTCAATAAGGATGCTGCACATCTGATCTGATAACTCTTTCTTAAACGTCAATAAGGATGCTGCACATCTGATCTGATAACTCTTTCTTAAACGTCAATAAGGATGCTGCACATGTGATCTGATAACTCTTTCTTAAACGTCAATAAGGATGCTGCACATCTGATCTGATAACTCTTTCTTAAACGTCAATAAGGATGCTGCACATGTGATCTGATAACTCTTTCTTAAACGTCAATAAGGATGCTGCACATCTGATCTGATATTAAAGCACAATTTTTGTAAATTAAATATAAAGATATTTACGACTGAACAACGTGTTAAAATAATCGAATTTTATCTAGGAAATCAACAATCAATTGTGCTAACGCAAAGAGTTTACACTCGTCATTTTGGGGCTAGAAAATCAGCATATAAATAAATGATACTAAACATGGTCCGGCGGTTTCAAATTCAGTAATTTGTGAGTAATTTACCTCGTGCTGGGAGGCCACGTTCAGGAAGGTTTCATGACAACATTCACCGTGTACGTGACTTTTGGCTCACCCTGTACATTGGAGACCCTGTTTAAAAGAAAAGTGAGATTTTACACAGCAAAAAAATTGGCTTTTTCCCCTCAAAAATTGATAATTTCATTTATGAAAATGCACCGCCTATTATTATTATTATTATTATTACACATGACAAGAAATATACACAATTTGCGAAAAAACAACAGGTAATTTGATTTGGACATACAATTTTAATAAATCTGGGTTTGTTGCCTTTCAGTTGTCGTATCCCCAGTAATCATAATAATTAGCACTTATCGGCCATATCAGAGATATTTTGTGAAAATCGGGAATAAATTCACCAATACAATCAAACGTGTGACGTAGGTATATTCATTCCAAAAAATCGCTATGGGCGAGGAAGCGACGCAATTCACGCCTCACTCTCACTCTTCTTCGGTATATGAGAACGAAAGAAATGGAATCTCAGTTCGCTCGCATCTCTCGCTCAGTAGCCAGCGGGCTATCGTTCAAGGTGGTCGCTTCGCCCGCTTTATGAACGTCGTCCGATGTTTTTTTTTTCATGTTTTCAGCAATTAAACTAGGCTTTTGCCTGTATCTCACTGAGGATATTAAGCATGAAAAAAATAAATCGATACTTCTTTCCGATTTTTGATTACACAAAAACAAAACCCCGTTGCACGCTCTCATCAACCTGACAAACAGTGACACTCAACTACAACTGGAAACATCTTGCGAAATTAAACTCCTCACACATCATCACTCCAGAAATACACAAAAATATTCATCCCACAATATACCGCACACAATCATAAGAATAAAAATTAAAATTAAAACAAAAAAAAAAAACAGAAACACAAATACAAAAACAACAAGAAGAAACCCACACTCACGGGCTCACACAAATTTTTTGATGACCCCCAAAAGCTAATAATTTCGTGTTAGAAAACGAATCGTTTCGTTTAAGATATTATGCAAGTAATTTTGAAATGCTCTGGAGAGGGGAGCGATTGCCCCCATCGCCATTGAAATCAAACTAGTGTAACAATAATATTGAAGACTTTCATTATTTGTCATTCTTTATGCCGTGCCACCATAAACCTTCCACGTGCCATAGGTTGCCAATAGCTGAGATATGAAGAGGTAACATTCAAAAAAGATAATATCCATCGGATACAAAAAAATGAGTCGATAAAGCAGATTTCTTCTTAACCTTTTCTTCCCTGTGTTGGATATCTTCTACACGTTGCTTCTAATAACCATCAATATCTCTATAAATATAATAAATACAAGGTTAAGATTTTAGGTATTCCTCCATAATATATTTACGCATCGATTTAAAAAATAATATTAATAATAATCAGAATTTATCGACTACATCGTGGGCATTTTGTGAAGATCGGAAACAAATTCGCATTTAAACGCTGTGAGTGCCTCGACCTTGGGTCTTGACGATAGGTGAAGAGTATGCGGGAAGCGCGACACTATATTCGCATCTCACTCTTGCATACTCCATTGAATTGCAAGGAGCTCAATTGTCTCAATCGTCGCAAGCGTAAGCTACGCCAGGAGTAAGCTACTACCGCTCCGCGCCGCAGTAGCTTTTGGGCGTGCAAATAGATTAGACCTACGCCCGTTCCGTGAGCGTTGCCAGATGGTTTTTTAATGTTTTCAGCAAATAAATCTCAATGATTATAATTTTTAACTTTAATTAAGGGGATTATCTATGAATGTTCTTATTTTTCCGATTTCAAATCGCTAATTTTTTATCGCGTACTCACTACCCAACGACGGAGCGCGCGTTTCAATTTTAGCACCGTAAGGGAAGGGTTAACGATGGTATGGAGCCATTTAATATTTTCATTTCAATGAAAAAAAAAACACAAAAATCATTTTAAAATCATAATAAAAAAACAGTATTTGTTTCAAAATTACCACTTAAATACTTAAAGGAGTCTTGGGTCACTCATCCATAGCGATGGAGGATGTGCAGCAGATGTAACACATAGAATTAGTGTGGGATGGATGAAGTTTAGATCAATGACGGGAGTTCTATGTGATCCGAAAATGACAGTCAAGTTAAAAGGAAAAGTATACCAAACGATTGTCAGACCCGCACTTCTCTATGGCTCCGAATGCTGGACGATGTATAACTCTTACTCTAGACAACTAGAAACTGCTGAAATACGCATGCTAAGATGGTCAGCTGGTGTGTCCCTAAGAGACAAAATAAAAAGTTCACTCATTCGTGGAAGCCTAGGTGTTACAGACATCAACAGTAAGATGGAGGAGAGGCGGATGGATTGAGATGGTATGGGCACGTTGGACGCAGAGCACCCGATCACATTGTGAACCAGGCAATCTCCATAGATCTTCCTCGAATAACAACCAGAGGAAAACCAAAGAATTCATGGGTGGTGCAAAAAGATAACCTGATGCAGAGGCACGGCCTGGGGGACGTAGTCCGGGACAGAAGAGCATACAACCTGAGGACGAGGAGAGCTGACCCCAACAGTCTTCGCAGACAGTGGGTTGGGATGGAGCCAGGGAGAAGAAAGTATTTTTTTCAAAAAGAATCTTGTCCAGGCTTTAAACCAATCAAAAGAGATCATGTCCGAATTGACCAATCATAGCTTTCCGATTGTTTCTAGCTTCGTACCAGTTCACCAGCAACTGTCAGTTTTAAATGGTACGTGCAGTGTAATGTATTGTCTAGCATTACTATATACAGCTTTAACATATCTCCCTGTGCTACTCGTATTGTACATACCCTACATATATTTATACTTTTATACTAATATTTCTTCTTATTTTGTTAACACTTGACTCATTTTATTTGATTCAAATTAAAATAAATTACTGTACTCAATTATTTTTTGTATAATATTTATGAAATGGAACAAAAACCGCCATGTCCCAGAGCTGTTCAATAAAAAAAGATGAAAGTAGAATTGTTCTTACAAAAAGGGTCATGTCCATATTTTAAACTAGAATAACTATTTTAATTATTATGATTCGATTTTAAACAACAAATCAAGTCACCTTATGTAAAGCGATTTTAAGGATTTCAGATATTCTCACAATTAATTATTATGTCATATATTTTTAATGCAAACAGTTTTTTGCGATTTCTTAACATTCTGATTTGGTGGACATGTTCTTATTTTTTTTTTTTAATATTATCTCCTCTTATATGCTCCGACGAACGAGCAAGTACTTATCCCAGTAAGACTATGCCCAGGGTATGACAGCGCTTGTACCTAGGGGCACTGAATGCCCAGCGCCGGATGCGGGTATCTGACACACGTGTCAACTGCAGAGCAGGACTGGTCTAGGGAGAAGAATATTTCTGCTTTTGCCAATCAATACTTTAATTTATTTCATACACATATACATGTCTCCATTGTATAATATCCTTAACTGTCCCGCCACCCCCTCTTATCTCGCCGAGAATTTTCAGCGTCTTTCCAATCATGTATTAGCGCTACGCTCAAACAGAGATTGTGGTTTGGCGTTAGCCAAACCGGAAAGAATAGGATATAAAGGGATTCTACTCACGGTTGTGGTGTAGGTTCGATGATGGCGTGGATAGCAGGATTCAGAGATCTCGGCTAACATCAGGTAACCTGTCGTGCACTTCTCGTGGTGGTCGCGGTTGGTCGGCGGTAACTCGGCCCAGGTTTCGGCGATGAAGCGCGTGCCGGCGACTTGGCTAGCCCGGATTTGAGGTCTTCTCCCGGCGATGGTCTACGAACAAGTGGAAGAGCCAGCCACGTTCTCCTGTTACCGGTAACATCGACCGCCGGCGACAATAATATATTCAACGTTGGTGACAATTAAACCGCGCGGGGCCAGTCGCGGCGGTAGGGGGGCCCGACACGACAGGGCCGGCCCAACAAGACGATACTTCACTCTATTGGCCTTTCCAGTTCACCGCTCCTCTTTCTTTATGTCGTCCTTATCTGTCCATGCAATGAGACTCTGGAATCAGTTACAAACCAATATAAGACTCGCTCCGTCCTTGGCATGCTTTAAGAAGCGACTGAAAAACTTTTTAATTTCTAGTCAGTAAAATAACGTGTTTCATTCCTGATTTTTCTTTTCCTTTCCTCTCCACCATCCCTTCCTTTTCTTTTGATTGATGATATCTCACGTTATATGAAAAATAATGTTTGGGTGATTGTCTGTCTTTGTGGGGTTCGTGGGCATGTGCTCACGTATATGTTTATGGATTTTGTGGGGATGGATAGTCATTTGAATGAGTTATGCGACCACGTAACTTGCTTCATTTACTTTTGTCTGGTTGGTTGGAAGAGATTTCCGCCTGGCAATAATCCCGTCAGATTGTATTTGCAATAAAAGTGTTAAATAAATAAAAATAAATAAATGTGCATCACGCAATTTCTAAAGTTAGCAGAGAGGACCAGACTTTTCCATGTCGACGCATATCCTTTACCCCTTGTATTGTACATCCATATAACTTCTACGATATCTCTCATTTTCTTTTTCTTATTAAATATGTGGAAAACTACTGTAATACATGTGTCGTGAAATTGCATCCAATCGTGAAATTACATCCTATCGTGAAATTACATCCTATCGTGAAATTACATCCTATCGTGAAATTACACCCTATCGTGAAATTGCCTTGTCGGGATAGGTCAACAGGACAGAGTGCCAGAGTTTCTTATCTTAATACATCCTTCGTATCTTTCACATCCAATCACCGTCTCGTATAACTCCTACGATATAACCCAGTCTTTCCCAACGTGGGGCCTACGCCCCACAGGGGGGCAATTTGATTTTTAAGGGGGGCAATTCGAAAATTGACTCGTTCAGAGTTAAGTCGTATTTTGATCGCTTTGTCGCATCACCGTTACGTAGGGGGGGCATAAGAATTTTAGAAAGGCTTAGATGGGGCATAGCACAAAAAACGTTGGGAAACACTGATCTAACCTGTCTTCGGTCTTTTTTTACCACGCGTTCCATTCACGTTTGCTCCACGTGTTTGTTTTGTAAGTTTTTGAAGTGAAACTTCTATAGGCGCGGTATGGCCAATTGGTCTGAACGTCACGAAAAGTGAAACGCTTCAACTATTTAAGTGAAGGAATGAAATTAAAATTAAATTAAATTAAAAACAAAATTAAATAAAATTAATTAAAAATAAACTAAATAAATAATATAAATTAAAACTAAATAAATAATTAAATTAATTAATTAAATATTTTTTTTATTAAATTTAAATTAATTTAATTAAAAATAAAAATTAATTATTATTAAATTAATTAAATTACGAGTATTTTAAATTTAAATTAATTTTTAATTTAAATCCTTAATACATCATAGACACGCTACGCACATGCGCCTCGTGTAATGTGTGTATACATAGCATAAGTCAACCAATAAACGCTTGCGTATTATATTAGAATTTAATAAAAAAAATAATAATAAAAATCGTTAGCAAATGGAAAAAAAGCAATGCATAAAATTAACTTTTCCTAGGAGCTAAGAAGTTTCACTTCTACCACGCGAGACTCTCACGCAACTGTTTTTATATTATTTCATTATACAGATATATGGGATTGGTCATGTGGAAAGAAGGCATGAATAAAGACTAACAACACTGATATACAGTGCAAATGTAAGCAGGTATGTAAGAGGAAAACCAAAGAAAATGTGGTAGGATCAAGGGAATCATATTCTGAAATAATGAAACGTAGGAAGTCAGATAAATCGTAAAAGTTGCACGAGTGGGTGTATGAATGTAAAATTAGCCAAAGATGTGTGTATGTGTATCGTGATAGGAAATTACGACGCTCTGTTATCTCTGCCTGCCCCGACAAGGAAATTGTGTGATGGTATGTACGTATCTCAAAATTATAACTTGGGCGTTGTGTAATCAGATGCTGGACCTGTTATATTACACCTATCAAAGCTTATACAATAAACACCGACGCTCCCTTCATCAGATCATAGAGTAACGGTCCAGGAGAGATCTACTGTACATAGTATGTGTAGAGCAGAGCCGAAACAAGGTTGGGGTAATCAGAGCACTGGACCCAGGTGTTACATCTGCAGGGTGCCAAAATGAATCTTGTATCAATAATTCACTCCATATATTAATTATTAATTTATTTATTTAACACTTTTATTGAAATACAATCTGGCGGGCTTATTGCCAGGTGGCAATATCTTCCAACCAACCAGACAAAAGTAAATGAAGCAAGTTACATGGTCGCATAAATCATTCTAATGACTATCCATCCCCACGAAATTCATAAACACATATTTGAGCACATGCCCACGAACCCCACAAAGACGGACAATCACCCGAACATTATTTTTCATATAAAGTGAGATATCATCAATCAAAAGGAAAGGAAGGGATGGTGGAGAGGAAAGGAAAAGAAAAATCGGGAATGAAACACGTTATTTTACTGACTAGAAATGAAGAGTTTTTTCAGTCGCTTCTTAAACCATGCCAAGGACGGAGCGAGTCTTATATTGGTTTGTAACTGATTCCAGAGTCTCACTGCATGGACACTAAAGGTGAACAAATTATTACCAATGTTTATGACATTGGTAATAATTTAAAACAAATTATTACCAATGTTTATGACAATCATGCTTCAGAAGTTTTCGTGATTTAAAAATAATTTAAGTGCTTAACATGATTCGCTCGGGCGCTGCTATTACTGTCAGACGTTATTTATTTAACACTAAGTGGTTCAAGACTCGAGTCAGAGCGTTCTAGAGGAGAGTTTGCTCTCTAAATGGCATTATTTAAAATTATTATTTAAATTAAATTGAAATCAAAACTTATTTTGCAAGAGATCTGGTCTTGGACAAGAGAGATTGAAAGACATGGGTATCATCTCTATTTAACATTTGATGGGGTACAAAAGCATATATTCTCTAACAGGACCGTATCGAAATCGAGTGAGGGCGCCCTTCAGGAGAGTTAGCTCTCTAAACTAAGTTATATAAAATTGTCGTTTGAATTGAATTAAAATCTAAACTTATTTTCTAAGAGATCTAGTCTTGGACAAGAGAGATTGTAAGATATGACTAGTCCACCTACAATACTAGCTGGGACGACCAAGGTCTGAGTGAATGTGATGGAATACAAGTAGCCTGAACGAGTGAACTTGTTTTCGCTAAATAATTAGTATAAGAATTGTTATCTAGTTATAAGTAGTATGTAGGTGTTAATTATTTCTAAGATCTCATATATTAAGATTGAATAAATAAAATAAAATGATATGTAGGAAAATAAGATGAAGTAAGTGCATAAATGATAACATATAATTAAGATTAGTTAAGTAATAAATGTGTATATACGAGTATGTTAGGTATAGCCTTGACAAATGTGTATATTGGTATAGTCTTGACAAATGTGTATAAAGATATAGCCTTGACAAATGTGTATATAGGTATAGCCTTGA
Organism: Odontocerum albicorne; assembly: GCA_949825065.1. Classification (NCBI taxonomy): domain Eukaryota; kingdom Metazoa; phylum Arthropoda; class Insecta; order Trichoptera; family Odontoceridae; genus Odontocerum; species Odontocerum albicorne. The sequence continues at coordinate 5,882,639 of OX463863.1, read as the reverse complement.
CAAATGTTTGTACAATAATTTACTTTGTGTAATAAAAAAAAGGGATATTCTCTCTATTGAACATTTATTAGGGTACAAAAGCATATATTCTTTAACAAGACCGTATCAAAATCGAGTTCGAGTGCCCTTCAGGAGAGTTAGCTCTCTAGCCGGCGTTATATATAAGGTGTTTACATAAGTTGTGTCCGTTTTTTTCCAATTTAAAAATGAGCACCAAAAGTAACGCAAAATGGTAAACGTTATACGTCATTTGTAAGAAAATTGTCTGTTCTACAAGATGTTTTGTTTGCTTTTACGTTACATATATTATTTTATTTGATTACAAACCTTCAAAATGGAATGTCAAGTAGACGAAAGTGAGCATTTTCAACACCTCCTTCTGTTCGCGTTCAATAGAGGGAATAAAGTTACCAAAACTGTTCGCGTTCAATCGAGGGAATAAAATTACCAAAGCTGCTCGTGATATTTGCGAAGTGTACGGTGAAGATGTTATAAATGAAAGGACAGCTCGTCGATGGTTTTTCCTTCAATAATGACGTCGAATTGCGGACAATGGCTGGACGAACTCCTCGAGTCAAGACCGGATGGTTTTTATCGCAGAGGCATTGAAAAACTTGTAGAACGTTGGCAAGAAGTTGTAAATAATAAAGGAGAATACATGTTTGACTAATTTGTTGTAATTTTTTTTCTTGTGTCCTCTTCATTTGGAAAAAAAACGGACACAACTTATGTTAACACTCAATAAAATTGTCATTTGTATTGAATTGAAATTAAAACTTATTTTCTAAGAGATTTAATCTTGGCCATAAAATACCTCGTCTCGGCTCTGGTGTACAGATCCTATACAAATACCGTTCAAGTTGTCTCCATGAGTACTTAATTTAAATATATGTAAGCTTGTGTAAAGCAGGTTGAGAGATGTTTATTTTGTTAAAAGCATCATCATTAACAAATTAACTAAATTAAATTTAGCCTAATAAATTAACACCTATCAGTTCAAATTTAACTAACATTTTTTTCGGGTTAAACAGTATTTAAATCTTAATTGTATAAAACACAAAGCCGACGGAAAGTTAGTATACTCTCGGCTTCTTTAAAACATATAGTTGACGGAAAGTTAGTATACTCTCGGCTTCTTTAAAACACATAGTTAACGGAAAGTTAGTATACTCTCGGCTTCTTTAAAACACATAGTTAACGGAAAGTTAGTATACTCTCGGCTTCTTTAAAACACATAGTTAACGGAAAGTTAGTATACTCTCGGCTTCTTTAAAACACATAGTTGACGGAAAGTTAGTATATTCTCGGCTTCTGTAAAACACATAGTTAACGGAAAGTTCGTACTCTCGGTTTCTTTACTCGTACTCTCGGTTTCTTTAAAACACAAAGCCGACGGAAAGGTAGTATACTCTCGGCTTCTTTAAAACACATAGTTGACGGAAAGTTAGTATACTCTCGGCTTCTGTAAAACACATAGTTAACGTAAATTTAGTATACTCTCGGCTTCTTTAAAACACATAGTTAACGGAAAGTTAGTATACTCTCGGCTTCTTTAAAACACATAGTTGACGGAAAGTTAGTATACTCTCGGCTTCTGTAAAACACATAGTTAACGGAAAGTTAGTATACTCTCGGCTTCTTTAAAACACATAGTTAACGGAAAGTTAGTATACTCTCGGCTTCTTTAAAACACATAGTTGACGGAAAGTTAGTATATTCTCGGCTTCTGTAAAACACATAGTTAACGGAAAGTTCGTACTCTCGGTTTCTTTACTCGTACTCTCGGTTTCTTTAAAACACAAAGCCGACGGAAAGGTAGTATACTCTCGGCTTCTTTAAAACACATAGTTGACGGAAAGTTAGTATACTCTCGGCTTCTGTAAAACACATAGTTAACGTAAATTTAGTATACTCTCGGCTTCTTTAAAACACATAGTTAACGGAAAGTTAGTATACTCTCGGCTTCTTTAAAACACATAGTTGACGGAAAGTTTGTATACTCTCGGCTTCTGTAAAACACATAGTTAACGTAAAGTTAGTATACTCTCGGCTTCTTTAAAACACATAGTTGACGGAAAGTTAGTATACTCTCGGCTTCTTTAAAACACATAGTTAACGGAAAGTTAGTATACTCTCGGCTTCTTTAAAACACTTAGTTGACGGAAAGTTAGTCTACTCTCGGCTTCTTTAAAACACATAGTGGACGGAAAGTTAGTCTACTCTCGGCTTCTTTAAAACACATAGTTGACGGAAAGTTAGTATACTCTCGTCTTTAAAACACATAGTTGACGGAAAATTAGTATACTCTCGACTTCTTTAATATAGGGAGTCCCAAAAAAATATATACACATTAACATTGTTTAAACACACATTTACGTTGTTTATTTGAATTTTTTTTAAATTTTATTTATTTTAAACATGACAAGAAATATACATAATTTGCGAATTGCTAACAGGTAATTTAATTTGGACACACAATTTTAATGGATCTGGGTTTGTTGCCTTTCATTTGTCGTGTCCCCAGTAAACTAGGCTTTTGCCTGTATCTCACTAAGGATATTTAGCATGAAAAATAAATCGATAATTCTTTCCGATTTTTGATTATATACAACCCCATTGCACATTCTCATCAACCTGACAAACAGTGACACTCAATTATGTATGAATACATCACGCGAATCAAACCCCTCACATTTCATTACTTCAAACCGACCAAACCGTCCATCCCACAACAACATTAGGTATATGCCAAAAGTAGAGCATGTATTTGAGTGAGTGTTAGTGTGATTGGATTGTTTAATATTTTAAAAGAGGTGAACCAAGGATGAGTTATATCACCATTGTTGTTCAATATTTATATAGATTCACGTGTGAAGGTACTACAGAGGTCAATTGGTGGCATGCAGATATCAAATGGGAGCTTATGCAAATGACATAGTAGTGATTCCTGCCTACTAAAACCAAAATGTTATATGCAATTATTGTATGCAAATATGACATAGTAGTGATTCCAGCCTACTAAAAACAAAATTTTACATGCAATTATTGTATGCAAATTACATAGTAGCGATTCCTGCCCACTGAAACCAACATTTTTCTCGTACAATCTCTGCTCTTTCCGATTCTGGACTATGCGGACGTCTGTTACTTGGATGTTACAGAGGAACAGCTGGACAAATTACGTCTTCAAAATGTGTGTTTAAGATTCATTTTCAACCTACGTAAGTACGATCATATTACTTCATACCAGAAGGCATTGAACTGGTTGAATGTTATTCACATACTTTCTCTGTCCCGCCACCCTCTCTTATTTCGCAGAAAATTTTCAGCTTCTTTCAAAATATGGATTAGCGCTACGCGCAAATAGAGATTGTCTGTTGGCCTTTCCAGTTCGCCGCTCCTCTTTTTTTACGTCGTCCTTTACTGCCAATGCAGTGAGACTCTGGAATCAGTTACAAACCAATATAAGACTCGCTCCATCCTTGGCATGCTATAAGAAGCGACTGAAAAAACTCTTAATCTCTAGTCAGTAAAATAACGCGTTTCATTCCCGATTTTTCTTTTCCTTTCCTCACCACCATCCCCTCATTTCCTTTTGATTGATGATATCTCACTTTATATGAAAAATAATGTTCGGGTGATTGTCCGTCTTTGTGGGGTTTGTGGGCATATGCTCACGTATGTGTTTATGAATTTCGTAGGGATGGATAGTCATTTGTATGATTTATGCAACCATGTAACAACAGGCTTATTTTACTTTTGTCTGGTTGATTGGAAGAAATTGCCGCCTGGTAATAAGCCTACTTGATTGTTATTGCAAATAAAGTGTTAAATAAATAAATAAATAATGTTGACGGAGAGTGAATATGAATTGCATAGTTCGATAAGTAATTGCTTTATTTTTTCTCGCTATATATCCTCAGTGAGATACAGGCACAAGCCTAGTTTACTGGGGACACGATAAATGAAAGGCAACAAACCCAGATCCATTAACATTATAGTATGTGTCTGAATTGAATTACCCATTATTTTTTTTTCAAATTATGTATATTTCTTGTCATGTGTAAAATAAAGAAAATAAATTACTTCACCTGATCATCTAAGGCTAAAATCAAAGCCGAAGAAGTGTTGACATGAGTAAAATCTCCTGGCTCCGCAATATATGTGATTGGACTGGTATAAGGGGCGTTGGAGAGCTTTTTCGGGCTGCCGGGGACAAAGACGCCTACTCTCAGGTGATAGTCAACGTTGGGGGGACCTGACATGACACTGGGAAGAAGAAGAAAGAAAATAAATGACTCATTTCATTTTATATTTTCTATAGTCTGTCTCTTATCACGCGGTCATATACATTTGCAAATCCATAACAGCAAAATATATATATTTTTTTATTTAAATACTAGGAAGAATTTAACTTAGTTCATAAAGGGACGATATTATCCGATCGATAAGTGAAAAGTTTCCTCAGCTATTCCTCGCAGATTACTCCCGATGTAGTCTAAGTTCAGAATTTAGTTGGATCAATATGAGAGAGTAGCGAGAAAAGAATTTTCTCACATATTTCTCCCAGTAATACACTCAAAAATGCCGACTTCGCCCGATAAGTTAGTGGAAAGTTCGTACTTTGAGGAATTTTTCCACATAAAATACTTGAGATTATGATCGCGGTATTCTGAAAGAAACTTTAGTCTTTTATATAATATGTTCCTACTTGTATAATATAAGTTCGTCGTTTTCTCTATTTACGAGTATATATTGGGTGTTAACATAAGTTGTGTCCGTTTTTTTTTCCAAATTTAAAAATGAGCACCAAAAGTAAAACAAAATGGTAAAGGTTATACGTCATTCGAAATGAAAATTATCTGCTCTACAAGATATTGTGTTTTCTTTTACGTTACATGTATTATTTTATTTGATTACAAGCCTTCAAAATGGAATGTCAAGTAGACGAAAGTGAGCATTTTCGACACATCCTTCTGTTCGCGTTCAATCGAGGGAACAAAGCTGCCAAAGCTGCTTGCGATATTTGCGAAGTGTATGGTAAATATGCTATGAATGAAAGGACAGCTCGTCGATGGTTTTGGCGTTTCAAAGACGGTAATTTCGACCTGAAAGACATGGAGCGTTCCGGACAACCAGTGGACTTCGATGAAGACCGCTTAAACCATATTATTCATGAAGATCCCCTTCAAACCACCGTAGAATTGGTTGAGCAGATGAATTGTAGTCACATAACTGTATACCACCATCTTAAATCAATGGGAAAAGTCCAGAAGTTCGGCGCTTGGATTCCACATGTTTTGAGTGAAAACAACAAAAATCAACGTTCGACAATTTCTGCTGGTTTGCTCGCGCGTCATCGAGCCACGCATGGTCACAAGCAAAGATTCCTTTACCGCATCATTACTGGTGATGAAAAATGGTTTGAAAATGGCGAGGAAAAATGTTTGAAGGGGATCTTCATGAATAATATGGTTTAAGCGGTCTTCATCGAAGTCCACTGGTCGTCCGGAGCGCTCCATGTCTTTCAGGTCGAAATTACCGTCATTGAAACGCAAAAATCATCGACGATCTGTCCTTTTATACATAGCATCTTCACCGTACGTACACTTTGCAAATATCGCGAGCAGCTTTGGTAGCTTTATTCCCTCGATTGAACGCAAACAGAAGGAGGTACCGAAAATGCTCACTTTCGTCTACTTGACATTCCATTTTGAAGGCTTGTAATCAAATAAAATAATATATGTAATGTAAAAACAAATACAATATCTTGTAGAACAGAAAATAATTTTTTGAATGACGTATAACGTTGACTATTTTGTTTTACTTTTGGTGCTCATTTTTAAATTGAAAAAAAAAAAACGGACACAACTTATGTTATCACCAACACTTTTTCCTGAAATACTTTTTACTAACACAAATACTTTTTTCTGAAACTTTGATAAGGTAAAATTTTCAATAACCTTACAAAAGTTTAGACATCTTCGACCTGATTCATATTTTTGGAACAAGGTCAACGGCACACCATTGAAATCTTTTCCATCCAACTAGAAATGTATTAAATACTCGAATGGAATACTTAACAACTGGTCAATCATGATGTTTGGTCATAACGGTCTTTGCAGAGCGGACTCAGTGAGATACAGGCAAAAGCCTAGTTTACTGAGAACACGACAAATGAAAGGCAACAAACCCAGATTCACATAATTTGTGCGTCCACTTTAAATTACTTATTTTTTCATAAATTAAGATATAAAATTTCTTGTCATGTATTATATAAATAAATAAATCTAATGCATCAATCCTTCCATTTACGCGGGTTATTGGTTCCAAGAAAACAGCGTGTATATGAATACCGCTTAAATCGAATCGTCGCTCGCAAAAAATCTGTATATCGGAATATTGCTAAAATAATCGGTTATGTAAATTGTGTGTCTACATGTACGGCACCGGTACAAAGGACTGTAGCAATAAATGGATGGCTGCCGCTCGATGCTCGGAAATTTCGGCTCACGGTGAAAAGTAGCAGGGTGAAGAGATTTCTCTTCAGCAGGTAGTAGATGGTCGCAAGTAAAAGGTAGTAGGAAAAGTGAACTGAGAACTTTCAACTTTTGGGCACTTTATGTGCGGCCAATCACTCATCGCAAGCGCCTGTTTTCGCTCGTGCATGCCGTCATAACTTGCGAAATATCCCAATTCTCGCAAGTTTTCGCATGCATGGGCCGGCCGACTTTTGATACTGTCTCGCGATGGCCGCGCATAAGGCACATTTCAGTTAACGTCGTGACACAGCACGTACCTCAACAAATATAAAAAGCACGTACCTCAACAACAAGAATTTATACAAGTAAAATTACCAGCAAAATGAAGGTACTCAGGAGTATCGCTGGCAAAACCCTCCGTGATAGAGTACGAAACACAGAAATCCGAAGGATGTGCGAAGTTGAAGATGTTGCCAGATGGGGACGACAGAGAAGAAGGTTCTGGAATGAACACGTATCCAGAATGGCGGAACCAAGAGCCGTAAGAATGGCCAGGGACAGTATCCCCCAAGCAAGCAGACCTCTAGGACGACCTCCCAAAACATGGAAAGATAGCTGGCAGTCGACGTCGCAAGAGGGAAACGATGATGCAGGACCGTAACAGGCAGGAAATAAGAGGAAGAAGAAAATTACGAAATAACAAGACATTAATCATATTTTATGGTGACGCATACGTCCGATACACTATATTTGAAATTTCTTGTAGTTTTTGATAAATTATGTAGGTATATATAATATAATATTCCTTGTCATTTATAAATAAGTAAAAAGTTCTAAAAAAAATGTAAGGAACTACAGGGACTTTATTGAAAATGTAAGGAACTACAGGGACTTTATTGAAAATGAAAGGAACTAACTACAGGGACTTTATTGAAAATGTAAGAAACTACAGGGACTTTATTGAAAATGTAAAGAATTACAGGGACTTTATTGAAAATGTAAGGAACTACAGGGACTTTATTGAAAATGTAAGGAACTACAGGGACTTTATTGAAAATGTATGGAACTACAGGGACTTTATTGAAAATGTAAGAAACTACAGGGACTTTATTGAAAATGTAAGGAACTACAGGGACTTTATTGAAAATGTAAGGAACTACAGGGACTCTATTGAAAATGTAAGAAACTACAGGGACTTTAGTGAAAATGTAAGAAACTACAGGGACTTTAGTGAAAATGTAAGAAACTACAGGGTGACTTCATTGAAAAATTAAATTCCATCACGTTTTTAACATCCTTGGACCCAAAGCTTTTGGACTTTAATAAGTACATAAAGTAAATCTATTATAGAAATATAACGATTCTTTGAATTTTTATCAATCGTTTGTAAGAGTCGTGTGTGGAATAAAACGAAATCGAAACTAAATAGCCAATTATCGAAAGGCCTTTAACAATTTAACCTGCCTTCCCCAATGACAATCCGGCCCCAATCTGAAGTAAAGGTCTCGTCCAGAGATCCACCTTATTAGACTATCTCCACCCCCTCGGTAGGGCATTGGCAATTGTGTGGGGGGACGGGTGTGACCCAGAAACCGACCAGATCAATCCACTCTCTAATCCAGGGTTCCGCAAACTCAAAATAAGGAAGATAGCTGAAAACTATTGTATGTTTTAAGGGTTTCGCAGTTCTGTTTATCAGTTGTAAAGGATCTTTCAAATTGACCGGTTTTTTTAATTCTTGAATAAAACACACAATTTGTTTTGATTTCAAAAAACGTTTTATTCATTATTGAAGTATAATGTATGACATTTAAACACAAAAAAACAATATCCGCCAAATGTCCACCTCTTGCAGCTCCACAGATGTCCACTCTTTTGTCAAAAATTTCGATGACATTTTGACATAATTGTACGGTTCTAACTCACCGATAACGCGAATAATTTCGTCCTTCAGCTCAGGAATCGATCGGGGGGGCATTCTTATATACCTGGATTTTCACGTAACCCCAGAGGAAATAGTCCAACGGTGTCAGATCACATGATCTTGATGGCCAATTAACATCACCGTTTCCGGAGAATACAATACATAAAATAATTCAACAATTTGGACGCGTTGTTGTATTGTATGCGACTCCATTTTTATAAATACCATACATTACACTTCTCAAATGTCACAAGACTCAGACAAGTTTGCGACGCCATCTGTGTTTTATCGAAGAATTAAAAAAAAACTGCTTAATTTAAAAGACCCTTTATAAGGTCTTTTGGAGTATTTTACCGCGTGTTTACTCAAAGTTATATGAAAATCCATACAGTGCCCATCTTGACTACCTCATTTTTGTAACATGTTCTAGGAACGGTTGTTCCTTAAAGGAGAGATGATGAGGATGATTGTTGATAAATAAAAACTCGTCGAAATCGGAATGTGTAAAGAGGAATTTTATTGACAGACGTCGGTATTTATAATGTTTATTGAATGAGTGCGGGAATGCGCACGCGATATATCGCTGTCTCGTCTCTGCGTTTACAATACGTTTGTTGTCGCGTGTAAGTATTCTTTCTGTTTTGGGAGACAGCGCGAAAGATGTGTTGCTTTCTCGTTTCCTCATGGAATGCGCTCTCGGTTGGTAGCGAGTTGAATGACCGACGCGTGGACTTTGTCCATTGATTGTCTCGAATTGTGAAGGTGTGCAAAGGTCGTCTCGTGGGTTCAGTGACCGCGGATACGGTCGCCACAATGTTATACAAGTGTTGTACAGATAATTAATTGCAACCACTTCACTATGGAACTATGGAACAAAACATTTTTGCCAAGTGGGCCTACAAGGAGCGTGTAACGGGACAAGCTGAGTTTGTATTATATAAAACTTTCGGTGAATTGACTGATTTAATACCATGAGGCAATCTCTTCTAAACAACCAGAAGAGTGTCAGACATTTAAAGTGAAATGGAGCTTGAAACATTTTTAAACTTTTTTTAGCTATCAAAAGAATTGACCCAGCAATCCTTGTGTTGGAAGACACGCGTATTATTGATTAAGGCACAGGTGTCATTATAAATGTTCAGGAACAAATCCGATAACTTCAGGGGCCTCGTTAGTAATAATCTTATCGTTCAACCCAGGGATTGCACTTTCGGTTCCTGCTAGTACCCAATTTTTCCAATAATAATAATAATAATAAAAAACAACTTTAATAGCGCCGTTTAGAGAGTAAATACTCCTCAAGGGTGCTCCAACTTGGGAGTGAAACCCAATTTTATTGACACATTAAAAATATTACAAAAAAAATTATTTACTTATTAACCCTTCCCTTACGGTGCTAAAATTGAAACGCGCGCTCCGGTGTTGGGTAGTGAGTACGCGATCAAAAATTAGCGATTTTAAATCGAAAAAATAAGAACATACTCTTCACCTATCGTCAAGACGAGGCACTCGCAGCGTTTAAATGCGAATTTGTTTTCGATCTTTACAAAACACCTACGATGTAGTCGATAAATTCTGATTTTTATTAATATTATTTTTTGAATCAATGCGTAAATATATTATGGAGGAATACCTAAAATCTTAACCTTGTATTTATTATATTTATAGAGATATTGATGGTTATTAGAAGCAACGTGTAGAAGATACCCAACACAGGGAAGGAAAGGTTAACAACATTCAGACTAGCGTAATTTCTTCTTCTTCTTCTTCCTCTTCCTCTTGATCTAGGTCGTATGACCTGTTTGTGACGGGGGGCTGTCCTGGTATGATGACGTCCAGCTATCTTTCCACCTTTTCGGCGGCCTTCTTGGTAGTCTCCTGCTGTTAGGGTTTTCATTCTTAGCAATTTTTGCAAGTCTCGATTCCTCCATGCGGTCCACATGATCCCTCCAGAAGCGCCTTCTGTTTTTCCCCCCCTCACTATGTCTTTAACACCACAGACAGATCTTATCGTCTCATTTCTGATACATCTCTAAGAGTTCTACCTCCGATGGAGCGTAGTGTTCTCATTTCCGACACTCTGAGAAGGTTTTTGGTCCTGTTGGTAACGGCTCTCACTTCTATCCCATATGTCATGATGAGGCGGACGCATGTCTTATATATCCTGACCTTACTTTCGGTTAGCATGTGTCTGTTTCTCCATATACTATATGATAGTGTCCCGCAGGCAGCCAGCCAGAGCTGTCGCTCTATTAGTTTGTGCTCGTACTTCACTATATGGTATAGGTATGCTAGTTGCTGGAGATCTCTACACCTAGGTAAGTGAATCGCATGACTTGCTCGATGGGTACGTTATCGATGATCAGTTTGTGCTCGTACTTCACTATATGGTATAGGTATGCTAGTTGCTGCAGATCTCTACACCTAGGTAAGTGAATCGCATGACTTGCTCGATGGGTACGTTATCGATGATCAGTTTGTGCTCGTACTTCACTATATGGTATAGGTATGCTAGTTGCTGGAGATCTCTACACCTAGGTAAGTGAATCGCATGACTTACTCGATGGGTACGTTATCGATGATCAGTTTGTGCTCGTACTTCACTATATGGTATAGGTATGCTAGTTGCTGCAGATCTCTACACCTAGGTAAGTGAATCGCATGACTTGCTCGATGGGTACGTTATCGATGATCAGTTTGTGCTCGTACTTCACTATATGGTATAGGTATGCTAGTTGCTGGAGATCTCTACACCTAGGTAAGTGAATCGCATGACTTACTCGATGGGTACGTTATAGATGATCAGTTTGCATCTGAGTGGCTCTTTTGATATTGTTAAGAGCTTTGTTTTATTGACAGAGATCGTCATATTGTATTTCTTAGAAGCAAGGTGAAATTTGTGGAACATTCTCTGAAGATCATCTTCGCTTTCTGCTAATATTGCAGCGTCGTATGCATAACACACTATACTGATCAATTTATTTACCTATACTGATCAATTATGGACTAGCGTAATTTACGCCAATTAACGATTAATTATAGACTAGCGTAATTTACGCCAATTAACGATTAATTATAGACTAGCGTAATTTACGCCAATTTACAATCAATTATAGACTAACGTAATTTACGCCAATTTACAATCAATTATAGACTAGCGTAATTTACGCCAATTAACGATTAATTATAGACTAGCGTAATTTAATTTACAATTATAGACTAGATTATTGACACACTTTACTGATCAATTATAGACTAGCGTAATTGTAGACACACTTTACTGATCAATTATAGACGCACTACAATTATATACCACATACAATTATATACCACATACAATATATACCACATACAATTATAGACACACTTTACTGATCAATTATAGACTAGCGTAATTTACGCCAATTTACTATCAATTATAGACTAGCGTAATTTACGCCAATTTACAATCAATTATAGACTAGCGTAATTTACGCCAATTAACGATTAATTATAGACTAGCGTAATTTAATTTACAATTATAGACTAGATTATTGACACACTTTACTGATCAATTATAGACTAGCGTAATTGTAGACACACTTTACTGATCAATTATAGACGCACTACAATTATATACCACATACAATTATATACCACATACAATATATACCACATACAATTATAGACACACTTTACTGATCAATTATAGACTAGCGTAATTTACGCCGATTTACTATCAATTATAGACTAGCGTAATTTACGCCAATTAACGATTAATTATAGACTAGCGTAATTTAATTTACAATTATAGACTAGCGTACCATAGTTTGCTGATCAATTATAGACTAACGTAATTTACGTTACGCCCCGCCAATTGATCCGCGTAATTATAATATTTTTATTTATTTATTTTACACATGAGAAGAAATATACATAATTTGCGAAAAAACAACAAGTAATTTAATTAGGACACACAATTTTAATGGATCTGGGTTTGTTGCCTTTCATTTATCGTGTCCCCAGTAAACTAGGCTTTTGCCTGTATCTCACTGAGAACACTTATGTTACCACTGATTTCATACAACACAGCATTTTGCTCCAGATTACCGCGAAAATTGAGATATTACACGGATTCACTATCGCGTTGTACGCCGAATGTTGCGTACACGTAGAACGACAGAATGAAGAAAGAGTTACAAAAATATATATATAATGTAAATATGAGATGAAAGCGTTTTGGAGGAAGATAAAGTAAAGTATGGTTGGATTAAGTAATAATAATACTAGTAACAATTTATAAAGCATCGATTGTAGAATATACTCTTCTGAATTTTTTTTTTAGCCTGGCGAGTTTATTGCCATGCGGCAATCTCTTCCAACCAACCATAAAGATGTTTTTATAGGCCCTAAGTGTTAAACAGACTAGAATCCTATTTACAAAAATCTGGGTTCCAGCGGGGATCGAACCCGCAACCTCCGGATCGGCAGACAAGTGTCTTACCACCAGGCCAAGGAGGTCGTCATTGACAGATTAAAAATAATACAACCTAAGTTCATTTATTTGCCCGGTATCCGACAGCGGAGCTTTTCAGGGAGTATCGGGTCCTGAACATAGTAAATTTACATCTCAAATCCATTCTCTGGCACTACCATCGAGAGGAAGGGAAGATGCAGACTCAGCAGAGACACATGACACGCATGGCAACTGATCAAAGGTTCACCATCCCTAGAGTTAAAACATCTTTTGCCCAAAGGCAATATGCCTATTTAGCTCCCGTGACATACAATGGCGTGCCGAATTCAATAAAGGTAAAGGGAGGAAAACAGTTTAGGCAGTTGATGGGAGCGTGGTTGTTATTGCGACAGGAGTTTGAGTACTCGGGCTTGCAAGAGGAATGACTTGTGGAAAAGGTTTGTGTAAGCTCTTGAGTGTGCTGTTTTTTGTTGTTTTTTATTTATATTTTTATATACGTGCATTTTTTTTGCTTGCTTTATGTTTGTGTGCAGTATATTGTGGGATGAATGTTGATGTTTTTTTTTTATCCACTTTGCACGGATTTCTCCTGTTACACAAAGAGGGACTGCTTCCAGCGTTAGTTCCTAAGGAATAATATCAGCCAGGATTCTTCTCATACTGCTAGGCGGTGCCGAGACTATATCCACAGTGTCACTCAGTTGGTTCAATATCTCTATACCAGGCGTGACTGAGTGTTTAGCCATGATATTCCTTCTGTAAGTTGGTATGTATCATAGAACAGAGGGTGATTCCTTGCACGGCTATATTTATTGGGTACATATAAACTTAGTGCTTCTAGAATCGCGGGACAGTTAAAGGAACCTTGGAAAACCTTTATTAGGAATATCGCAATGGATTCTTGCCTTCTGGTTTCAAGGCTTCTATAGGCTTCTACACACCGTGAGAAGTTCGGCATGGTGAGCATATTTTGGGTAATCGCCCTTTGTTCTGTACCATAGAACATCTGTCTGGAGTGATGAAGTGTGAGGAGTTTGATTCGCATGATGTATACATATGTAATTGAGTGTCACTGTTTGTCAGGTTGATGAGAATGTGTAACGGGGTTTTACATAATAAAAAATAGTGTAAGATACAGGCATAAGCCTAGTTTACTAGGGACACGACAAATGAAGGTCAACGAACTCAGATCCTGTTGTTTTTTTTCGCAAATTGTATATATTTCTTGTCATATGTAAAATAAAATAAAAAAATAAATAAACACTTTAACTGGAAAAAAAATATCTCCACAGAATCCATAACCCTGTAACATATAAATCCCATTCTGTAATCTTCGCAACGCGTCCCGCCTGATCCTAATTAATGAAACCGGCTGCCGGTCCCACTCTCTATGGACGCCCGCCCGCAGGACAGTTTGATGTTCAAAGGGTTTTTATTGTTTCAGTAATGTTAAGGGAATTCAGGAAGTCTTCGCGGTGATTGTTTTATTCCAAACTACCAAAAAAACTCCATTAAATTATTTTTAACACATTGTGTCCAGATTGAAAATAGATTTGTGTTGAGACCCGGTCTCGTGTTTGCAAGTGATCGATTTATTTTCTTAACCTTTCCTTCCCTGTGTTGGGTATCTTCTACACGTTGCTTCTAATAACCATCAATATCTCTATAAATATAATAAATACAAGGTTAAGATTTTAGGTATTCCTCCATAATATATTAACGCATTGATTTAAAAAATAATATTAATAATAATCAGAATTTATCGACTACATCGAGGTGTTTTGTAAAGATCGAAAACAAATTCGCATTTAAACGCTGCGAGTGCCTCGTCTTGACGATAGGTGAATTAGTATGCGGGAAGCGCGACACTATATTCGCATCTCACTCTTGCATACTAGACTGAATTGCGAGGAGCTGAATTGTCTCAACGTCGCAAGCAAAGCCGTAAGCGCCGGGGTATGCGACTGACGTTCCGCGCCACTAGTAGCTTCTAGGCTTGCAAATAGGTTAGACGTACGCCCGTTCCGTGAGCGTTGCCAGATGGTTTTTTAATGTTTTCAGCAAATAAATCTCAATTATTATAATTTTTAACTTCAATTATAATTAATTAAGGGGATTATCTATGAATGTTCTTATTTTTCCGATTTAAAATCGCTAATTTTTGATCGCGTACTCACTACCCAACACCGGAGCACGCGTTTCAATTTTAACAACGTAAGGGAAGGGTTAAAAAGGATATACTGCAGATATGTATAATCCTTTTGATCCAAATTTCTTTCACGCGGCTTTGAACAATTTAAATGCGGACCTTCAATCGATCTCGGAGTGGACTGGGGAGCATGGCTTACTCATAAATCCTAAGAAGTCTCAAGCGATCCTCATTGGCAGCCCTCAGCTTCTCGGTAAATTCAACAATGACTTACTTCCTCCAATATTACTTGATGGCTCTATCATACCATTACATAAAACTGTTAAAAACCTAGGAGTGCTAATAGATAACACTCTCTCATGGCGAGATCAAATACATGAGGTAAGCCGAAGGATCTTCTTCAGCCTTAATTCCCTTAAAGTGTTGCAAAGATTCTTGCCTACTAAAACCAACCTTATACTCGTACAATCTCTGCTCTTTCTGATTCTGGACTATGCGGACGTATGTAACTTGGATGTTACAGAGGAATAGCTGGACAAATTACAACGTCTTCAAAATATTTGTAAAAGATTTATATTCAACCTACGTAAGTACGATCATATAACTTCATACCAGAAGGCATTAAACTGGTTGAATGCTAGAAATTGACGCCAAATTCACAAACAGTCTCTATTGTATTATATAATATCATTAACTGTCCCGCCTCCCCCTCTTATCTCGCCGAAAAATTTCAGCGTCTTTCCATTCATGGATTAGCGCTACGCTCAAACAAAGATTGTCTATTGGCCTTTCCATTTCGACGTTTCTCTTTTTTTACGTTGTCCTTTACTGTCCATGCAGTGAGACTCTGGAATCAGTTGCAAACCAATATAAGACTCGCTCCGTCCTTGGCACGCTTTAAGAAGCGACTGAAAAACTCTTAATTTCTAGTCAGTAAAATAACATGTTTCATTCCTGATTATTCTTTTCCTTTCCTCTCCACCATCCCTTCCTTTCCTTTTGATTGATGATATCTCACTTTATATGAAAATTAATTTTTAGGTGATTGTTTGTCTTTGTGGGGTTTATGTGCTCACATATACCATATGTTCATGGATTTCATGGGGATGGATAGTCGTTTAAATATTTTTTGCGACTATATAACTTGCTTCATTTAATTTTGTCTGGTTGGTTGGAAGACATTGCTACCTGGTAATAAACCCGCCAGATTGTATTTGCAATTTGGTCTTTAAAGAAATAAGTTTTGATCGGTTCCTCAAAAGATTTCTATGGCTTGGTGTCACTTTCAAACATAATAAAGTCCTCTTGTTTGTGCTCCCCTGATGATAAGATTAACACCTTGAAACCGGTAGGGTTATACCTTTACAAAAAGTGGAATAAACAGTGTTTGATAAAACAAATTACAATCAATTTATATTTATTGATTTTGTAATATTTTAAATATCTCAATAAAAGTGGATTTTTAAGTTTTCTCTCTAAGCGGCGGTATATAAAATTTCCTTTTATTATTATTATAAATAAATTATAATAAGATCTCTTCAAAAAGGGTTCTGATTTCAATGTTTCCTAAAGCTGCACACGCCACCCATAAAAACGTTGTTATTATATGGACTAAAATATATCTGTATACAGAACAGTGTAATTATCATAGAAAATTATATTTAAAAAAGTATCACTATAGTTCGGAAATTCTAGGATGAGTCCTGTGACAGCTCACAAATTTTCCCCAATACAACCGTGTAACGACGTTCAGTAATTTTAATAATTTTATCAACTTTAATATAAGCCTTGATTCTAATAAATAGCAAGTTATTTAGGTAAATACATTACGTAAGGTTGTATTGGGGCAAATTTGTGAGCTGTCACAGGACTCATCCTAGAATTTCCGAACTATAGGACGTTGAGCAATATAAACTATTGTAAAAATGAGATATCGATAAAAAGGAAAAACAATAGAACGATGAGAGAGAATACTAAAGTTGTGCTGTTCTGTAAAGTGCTAGACTTCGTACTAATATTGTATAGCACTGAACTATACTGTGCTGTGGTGTATATATAATTACTAATATTGTATTTATACATACTCATGTTGTATAGTACAAAAATGAGATATCAATATAAAAGAAAAACAATAGAAAGATGAGAGAGAAAACAAAAGTTGTGCTGTTCTGTAAAGTGCTAGACTTCATACTAATATTGTATAGCACTGAACTATACTGTGCTGTGATGTATACATAATTACTAATATTGTATTTATACATACTAATATTGTATAGTACAAAAATGAGATATCAATAAAAAGGAAAAAACAATAGAACGATGAGAGAGAATACTTAAGTTGTGCGGTTCTGTAAAGTGCTAGACTTCATACTAATATTGTATAGCACTGAACTATACTGTGCTGTGATGTTTATATTATTACTAATATTGTATAGTACAAAAATGAGATATCAATAAAAAGGAAAAACAATAGAACGATGAGAGAGAAAACTAAAGTTGTGCTGTTCTGTAAAGTACTAGACTTCATACTAATATTGTATAGCACTGAACTATACTGTGCTGTGATGTGTATATAATTACTAATATTGTATTTATATATACTCATATTGTAAAGTACAAACATGAGATATCAATAAAAAGGAAAAACAATAGAGCGACGAGAGAGAAAACTAAAGTTGTGCTGTTCTGTAAAGTGCTAGACTTTGTACTAATATTCTATAGCACTGAACTATACTATGCTGTGATGTATATATATATAATTACTAATATTGTATTTATACATACTCATATTGTATAGTACAAACATGAGATATCAATAAAAAGGGAAAACAATAGAACGATGAGAGAGAAAACTAAAGTTGTGCTGTTCTGTAAAGTGCTAGACTTCATACTAATATTGTATAGCACTGAACTATGCTGTGCTGTGATGTACAGCCATGCAGTGTATGGCTGCGTAGTAACGCACTGGACTCCCATGCAGAACGTCGCCGTTTCGAACCCCGCACTGTGCTACTCCCCTCGAATGACACAGCTATTTTTTTCCGTGTTATATTCAGGGATATAAAAGGATACCTATGACTTAAGTCACATTTAAGATAAGATGCAACTGCATATACTCGTATCTTACAGCGACTGCAAAAATGCAATAATGAATACGCGCAAACTGTCTTCTCGTATATTGTCATCCCAGGAACAAATATAAAGTCAAAGTGCATTCGAGAAATATATATTGCATTGTTGCACACCGTCCTACAGTTCCTACTCGACTCCTACGTTGTCACCATATACTTTATTATTGACCCAATCCATTTGCGGCTGATAAAGGAAACGATCGTTAAAACCAAACGTAGTGGATCATGGCCGGATTGGAGGGAGATATATAAATTTATTATCAATTTTGTTTTATTTATTTGAAATTGAAAACATTAAAAAAATTATATAAAATTAAAAATTATGTACATGCATACATACACACAAACATACACACGTTCATATTTATTCAAAGTCACTTAAGTAAGTTGATGAGTGCTTTCTAACGCGCTCAATCCTAGAAGATAATTTACTTTTGCTTTTGTTAATGTGATATGGAATATGCCAATATCGGAAGCAGTCCCGTTCAGAAGAGTTAAGTCCATTCTAACAGGCATAGCGGCTGGAAGGCCCCGTTCTTGCGTATGTTATTGAGAACAGTTCTTGTCGACGCAGTCTAGTGTAATTGTTAGGAACATTTAACGCTAATCTTTGTAGTAATGCTGGACAGTTCATCACAACTCCTTGAACGAGTCTGACAACGTATACCAGGAGATGCAGATCTCTTCTTACGCTCAAGGAGGCATACCCGAGCATGTCCAACAGAAACTGAGTAGGATAAAGCTATGGATAGACACCGAACTCTCTCATATAGGAGATATCGTGGATATTTTTTTTGTACCTTTTCCACTATGAGTGAGTTCTGCGCCCCCACCGGGCTCGAAATGCAAGCATTGCTTTCTATTTTGTTACGGATCAATGAATTAAACAACGTTTTGAGCACCAATTGGTTTTCATACAACTTAGAGATTCTCATTGCAAATCCTAGAGTTCCATAAGCTGAGTTGCGCATAATTTCTATGTGAGGACCAAATGTGAGATTACTGTGGAACAAGACACCCAGATCTTTAATATTATCTGTGAGGGATACAGGTATAGATTCAAGTGTATATTTATGAAATTTCAAGACGTGTGAGCTATGATATGAGGTGCCGCGTGATAACGCGCTGGACTTCCGTGCGGAAGGTTGTCGGTTCGAACCTCGTGCTGTGCTACTCCCCTCGAACGATTTTCCACCTAGAATTCAAGGGTACAATAATACCTATGACTTCGGTCATATCTATTATTTTTTTTTATTTGAGAGAAAAAAATTTGAGAAGTAAAATAAATCGTGGAAGATGTTTGAGAAGAAGTAAATATGTGAAAGGGGTGAAATATTTATGTCGAGATAGGAAGCCTGGCGCTCTGTCTTCTCTGCGTACTGCAGTAGGGAAATGGCATAATCGTATCTATGTTTTTAATTTGTTTTATTTTAATAATAAAATGACAAGTAATGTTTGATGGATAAAAACAAATAACAATATATTTAAACATCCACAATGTTAATGCCTTAACTATAAATAATATAACAGTGTTGTTCAGCTCGTAACATAATAGCACTGTTGAGTTCAGTGCAATATAATGTAATCATTTTATTTTAAACTTTAGAGGACATTACAGTGAAGTTCAGTGCAATGCAACATTACTGTATTGTGCAATACGGTACAAAATAGCAGTTAAGTTCAATACAAAACAATATCTCTGTTTTGTTTATCACAGTACTGCACAGCACAGTTTAGTTCACTGCAATACAATAAAATTATTTTATCCTACACATTAGAAAACAGTACAGTTAAATTCAGTGCAATACAATAAAAATGTGTTATCGAGCAAATTTCAGCACAGTATAGTTAAGTCGAATGCAATACAATTTTACAATGTTGTCTATTACAGTACAGAACAGCACAGTTAAGTCCCTTGCAATACAATAGACCTGTGTTGTCCATTATTACGGGACGGAACTTCACAGTTAAGTCCCTTGCAATACAATATAACTGTGTTGTACATTACAGTACAGTTAAATTCCTTGCAATAAAATATACCTGTGTTGTCCATTACGGGACAGAACAGCACAGTTAAGTCCCTTGCAATACAATATAACTGTGTTGTTCATTACAGTACAGTTAAATTCCTTGTAATACAATATACCTGTGTTGTCCATTACGGGACAGAACTGCACAGTTGAGTCCCTTGCAATACAATATACCATCGTTATCCATTACTGCACAGAACTACGAAGTTAAGTCCCTTGCAATACAATATAACTGTGTAGTTAATTACAATACACAACAGCACAGCAATACAATGTATACGTGTTGTTCATTACAGTACAGAACATCACAGTTAAATTCCTTGCGATACAATTTAAATGTGTTGTCCAATACAATACAGTTAAGTCCCTTGCAATATAATATAACTGCGTTGTCCATTACCGCACATAACTGCAGTTAAATCCTTTATAAAACAATTCAAATGTAGTGTTCATTACAGCCCATAACAGCACAGTTAAATTCATTGCAATACAATATAACAGTGTTGTCCATTACTGCACAGAAATGCGAAGTCCCTTGCAATGCAATATAACTGCGTAGTTAATTACAATACACAACAGCGCAGCTAAGTCCCTTGCAATACAATGTATACGTGTTGTTCATTACGGTACACAACATCACAGTTAAATTACTTGCGATAAAATTTAAATGTGTTGTCCATTACAATACAGAACAATATAGTTAAGTCCCTTGCAATATATTATAATATAACTGCGTTGTCCATTACCGCACATAATTGCACAGTTAAATCCTTTATAAAACAATTTAAAAGTAGTGTTCATTACAGTACATAACAGCACAGTTAAATTCATTGCAATACAATATAACAGTGTTGTCCATTACTGCACAGAACTGCGAAGTTAAGTCCCTTGCAATACAATATAACTGCGTAGTTAATTACAATACACAACAGCACAGCTAAGTCCTTTGCAATACAATGTATACGTGTTGTTCATTACAGTACATAATATCACAGTTAAATTCCTTGCGAGACAATATAAATGTGTTGCTAATTACAATACAGAACAGTACAGTTAAGTCCCTTGCAATATATTATAATATAACTGCGTTGTCCATTACCGCACATAACTGCACAGTTAAATCATTTATTAAACAATTTAAATGTAGTGTTCATTACAGTACATAACAGCACAGTTAAATTCCTTGCAATACAATATATTATAATATAACTGCGTTGTCCATTACCGCACATAACTGCACAGTTAAATCATTTATTAAACAATTTAAATGTAGTGTTCATTACAGTACATAACAGCACAGTTAAATTCCTTGCAATACAATATATTATTACATAACTGCGTTGTCCATTACCGCACATAACTGCACAGTTAAATCATCTATAAAACAATTTAAATGTAGTGTTCATTACAGTACATAACAGCACAGTTAAGTCCCTTGCAATACAATATATTATAATATAACTGCGTTGTCCATTACCGCACAAAACTGCACAGTTAAATCATTTATAAAACAATTTAAATGTAGTGTTCATTACAGTACATAACAGCACAGTTAAGTCCCTTGCAATACAATATATTATAATATAACTGCGTTGTCCATTACCGCACAATAACTGCACAGTTAAATCATATATAAAAAAATTTAAATGTAGTGTTTATTACAGTACATAACAGCACAGTTAAGTCCCTTGCAATACAATATATTATAATATAACTGCATTGTCCATTACCGCACATAACTGCACAGTTAAATCATTTATAAAACAATTTAAATGTAGAGTTCATTACAGTACATAACAGCACAGTTAAGTCTCTTGCAATACAATATAACTGTGTAGTTAATTACAATACACAACAGCACAGCTAAGTTCCTTGCAATACAATGCAAACGTGTTGTTTATTACAGTACAGAACACAGTTAAATTCCTTGCGATACAATATAAATATGTTGCTAATTACAATACACAACAGCACAGCTAAGTACCTTGCAATACAATGTACATGTGTTGTTCATCACAGTACAGAACAGCAATGTTAAGTCCAATGCACAATCAAGTCCAGTACAACGCAATAACATATAATCGTAACTCCACTGTCGATCCTGCCCTGCGCAGTGTGTCAACCAAAAGGAATTACACTTCTATATCTCTACGTGAGTAAGGTTGGCGACCTATACAAACACCGATACATAACAAATATTTTACGTGTGTTTGCTGCTTGCTCGTGACATTCGATACATTATCTTTAACATACCTTCAACACGCGGACCATCGACATAAATGCAACACTTAAGGACAAAGTCAAACGTTTTTCGTTTAAATTTTCTGACACGATGATCATTGTGAGAATCAGCTGGTTAAGAAAGTTGCGCGCGAATAATTTTAAAAAGGGTTATACGATTTCATATTCGTGTCATAAAAATGAAATTTTATATTTGCATTTCAAAGTTCCGTATTGAGATTTTTCCATTACATTATTCGGATCTGTATCTACGAGGGTAATCCAAGAAAGTAAGGTTACAACATTTATGTAGTATCAAAAAATGCTTGTATTTACAATAATTAAAATTCACAGGATATTTAACAAATATATTCAACTATTTTTCAACGTAATCGCCGTCGAGATTGAGACATTTCTGTAGTCGGGGCACCAGCTTTTGTATTCCAGTGTCATATACCTCCGCCACCAGCTCTTTCAGCCACTTCTTCACAGCTTCCTCGACCTCCTGATCGTTGGAAAATTGTTGGGGTATAGTGACACACCCACGTCTCATTCCCTGTCACGATAGAGTCCAGAAGAGCTTCTCCCTCCTGTGCAAAACGATCCAAAAATTCACGCGCGGCGGTCACGCGATTTTGACGGTGCTCTATTGTGAGCATTCTGGGTACCCATCTCGCGCACAACTTCTTGTAACCAAGTTTTTCCGACACAAAATCACCAAGGAGACTTCGAGAAATGTCAGGAAATTCTTCGGGAAGGTCGGCAAACGTCACACGGCGGTCATTTCGCACTTGTTCTACAATTGTTTGAACAAGTTCGTCAGAAATTACTGCCTTGCCTCGTCGTGAGTATCAGTACGGCCTTCTCTGAACAGCCTAACCCACTTCGTGACATGTTGTCCACTCAACACATCACTACCATAAATTTCCACGAGCTTTCGATGGTATTGTTCTGCAAAGTCAAAACACGGATGACCGCGTGGATCTCGCACGGACGGGAGGTGGCGGGAGTGCGCGACGACCTCTCCATCGGAAGAATTTACTGTGACTGAATAAAATGGCTGGCAAACAAACTGACCGTTAGGATCCCTCCTACACGCCAGGTGCGCCAACTTCGAAACAAAAATTTCCCCCGGCCTCTGGAGCCTTTGTAACCTTACTTTCTAGATGATGCTCGTACATTTAGCACATGTGGAATAAGGAGGCGCGAAGTAAATGTTACCCTAACAACATCTATCCTAGAAATACAATACGAAACTTTTTTCCGGATAATATTATATATGAAATGCTATCCCTCGTGATCAAACCATCCTGTGGATGGAAGTAGATTTTTGTGTTGATATTGATGTTGCTGGTATTGGTACTGGTGTTTGGTTTGGTGTTGGTGTTGATATTGATTTTGATGTTGGTGCTGGAGTCGAAGTTTTTTACCAACTCCTCAACCCTCGAAAAATCTTAAAACAAAAGGAGCTTCAAAAATACATGTTAATAAAATAAAGTTTGCTGTTAAAAATCAAAATAAAATTTTATTAGGTAAATAAAATTGAATTCTTTAGATTGATTTATTAAATTTGTAAAATTGAATTCCTTTGATAATTTAAACTATTAGGTGTACAAATAAGTTTCCGCCGTTTTTTATAAAAAAATGGGCATTTATTGTGAAAGAACGGAACCTCATGTTTTATTCGAAGTAGTACCCATCGCTTGCCACTACTTTTCCCCATCTTTCTGTCAGCATGCGAATACCGCGTCAGTCATCATCATCATCTTTTGAGGCTATCCACGAATCGACTCAATTTTTGGTATCTTCATATGATGTGAAGTGCTGCTCAGACAGGCCATGCGTCATCGATCAAAACAAGTGAAAATCAGAAGGAGCAATGTCTGGTGAATACAGCGGGTGGGGTAAAGCTTCTCAATTGAGTGTTTCCAAATAGGTTTTGACCGGTGCCGCAACATGTGGACTAGCATTATCATGCAGGAGAATAATTTTGTCGTGTCTGGCGTAGTAGTGGGCGCGCTTTTCCTCGAGTGCTCGACTCAATCTCATCAATTATGTTCGGTAGACAGCCCCAGCAATGGTTTCGTTCGGTTTGAGCAACTCATAATACACGACACCAAGCTGATCCCACCAAATACACAACAAGAGTTTTTTTCCATGAATATTTGGCTTAGCCGTAGATGTTGAAGCATGACCAGGGGATCCCCATGATTTCTTCCTTTTTGGATTATCATAATGGATGCATTTTTCATCACCAGTGACTATATGGTGCAGAAAACCCTTTCGTTTATGCCTGGCAAGCAGCATTTCACATGTGGAAAATTGGCATTCAAAGTTTCTCCGTGTCAGTTCATATGAATCCCAATTTCTTTGTTTTTGAATCATTCCCAATGATTTCAACCCATGTGAAATTGCTTGTTGAGTCACTCCTAATGTAAGTGCAAGTTCTTCTTGCGTTTGGCACGAATCTTGATCCAATAATACTTCCAATTCCGCGTCTTCGTACACTTTCGGCCTTCCGCTACGTTCTTTGTCTTCGATGTCAAATTCACCGTTCTTAAACTTTTGAAACCATTCACGACAACTTTTCTCACTTAAGGCAGCCTCACCATATGCTTCTACAAGCAATCGATGCGCCTCAGCTGCAGATTTCTTCAAATTGAAGAAGTAAATCAAAAGTTCCCGCAAATGACGCTTATTCGGCTCAAAACTTGACATTTTCCAACACAAAAAAATATGTTATACTGATAAAAATTCACTAATATTTCAAGGTCATGTTGTTGACAGATGTCCAACCTTACGATAATGACATTTTACATCTGACAATTTTAACCATAACTTACTGGTGGCGCCAACTTTTGTCAAACGGCGGTGACTTATTTGTACACCCAATAGATTTATAAAATTGAATTCCTTTGATAATTTAAACTAGATTTATAAAATTGAATTCCTTTGATAATTAAAACAATATTTATAAAATTGAATCTCTTTGATGGATTTATTAAATTTATAAAATTGAATTCCTTTTATAATTTACACTAGATTAAAAAAAAATTAATTCATTTGATAAATATATTAAATTTATAAAATTCAATACCTTTGATAATTTCTATTAGATTTATAAAATTAAATTCCTTTGATATATTTATTACATTTATAAAATTTAATTCCTTTGATCATTTATACTAGATTTATAAAATTTAATTCCTTTGATGGATTTATTAAATTTATAAAATTAAATACCTTGGATAATTTATATTAGATTTATAAAATTGAATTCCTTTGATATATTTATAACATTTATAAAATTGAATTCCTTTGATAATTTATACTAGATTTATAAAGTTGAATTCATTTGATAGATTTATATTAAATTTATAAAATTGAATTCATTTGATAGATTTATCGAAAGTACAAAAATTTAATTGCTTTGATAATTTATACAAGATTTATAAAATTGAATTCCTTTGATATTATTGGAGTCATAAAATTGAATTCCTTTGATAGATTTATCAAATTTATAAAATTGAATTCCTTTTATAATTTACACAAGCTTAAAAAAATGTTGTTCCTTTGATAGATTTATTAAATTTATAAAATTGAATTCCTTTTATAAATTTTTTAAATTTATAAAATAAAATTCTTTTGATAATTTAAACCAGATTTATAAAATTGAATTCTTTTGATAGATTTGTTAAATTTATAAAATTGAATTGGTTTGATAGATTTATTAAATTTATAAAATTGAATTCCTTTGATAGATTTATCAAATTAATAAAATTGAATAGATTATGAAAGATATAAGATTCGTGAAATTGAATTCCTTTGATATTATTAAATTTATAAAATTGAATTCCTTTGATAGATTTATCAAATTTATAAAATTGAATAGATTATGAAAGAGATTAGATTCATAAAATTGAATTCCTTTGATATTATTAAATTTATAAATATTGAATTCCTTTGATAATTTATACTAGATTTATACAATTAAATTCCTTTGATATTATTAAATTTATAAAATTGAATTCCTTTGATAGATTTATAAAATTGAATTCCTTTGATAGATTTATAAAATTGAATTCCTTTGATAACTTATACCAGATTTATAAAATTGATTTCCTTTGATAGATTTATTAAATTTATAAAATTAAATTCCTTTCATAGATTTATCAAATTTATAAAATTTAATTCCTTTGATAATTGTACTAGATTTATATAATTGAATTCCTTTGATGTTATTAAATTTAAAAAATTGAATTCCTTTGATAGATTTATAAAATTGAATTCCTTTGATAACTTATACCAGATTTATATAATTGAATTCCTTCGGTAGATTTATTAAACATTTATTTTGTACTTTCTCCACCAACCAACATCCATATCTGTATCTGATGTTGATATTATAAAAATATTAGATTACCATTGAACTTTTCGCCGTTTTTATTATAATAATGATACTCGTAAAATAAAATATGTATATTATTGATAGTTAAGGCATTAACACTGTGGAGGTTTAAAGACGTTGTAATTTGTTTTATCAAACACTGTTTACTCTACTTTATATAACGGCTTCCAAGGTTTTCACCTCCTCATCAGAAGGGCTGTATACAGGGCTCATCAGAAGGGCTGTATCAGAAGGGCTGTAGACAATACTGAATTTTGTTAAACAGGTGACGACATACCTATACGCTTCTAACGGCAAAAATCCGGTTGGGAATTGTGAGTGGACGAAAGCAGGATACAACTTCAACAAGCAGCGGCGAGATATTTAAAATATATCTTAAGTGTTGATTTTCATTCCAATGTACTGACTTGGATACTTATAGTCTATCCAATATACATCTGTTACTACTGATATATAAGAATTTAACAACATCAATAGAAAATGTGTGGTTTTCACGGTAACAATAATTAGCCATTTCAGAATAAATTAGAGGATTAATCAATTATGATAGGATACCTAATGAGGAAATCTGCAGAAGTTGTAACATTGAGGACATCGTGAGATGAAAAGTAAATCTTTCTACGAAGACGATTCTGGAGGAACCACGATGAGAGGATGGACACCGCGAGAAAACCAAGATTGTACTGCACGAGATTCCAGAGGGTCGTCGACCACCGGGAATCTTGTCCACCAAAGAGATGGAGAGAAAGTTGGGTATCTTCGTCACAAGACCAAAACTGAAATAATTTTTAAAAATATCACAAGATCTAGGAAGAAGAAGAAGAAAATTTATAATGATACAAAAGGTCCAAATCCGCAAAATATGTAACAAAATTTGTTAGTAATAGACGCAAACTTCATACTTTTCACTCAAAAAACTGGAATTGACAGCCAATACGAATATATATACAAAATCACAATTCAATTACTGTTTGTTCGTTACGTTTTTTTGTTTGTCAAAATTCATTCTATTACTGACAAATGGTCGTACATATTTTACAGGTTTTGACGATTTTTAACGCAAATGCATTTCGATTACACGTTTGTCTTGATTCATTGATAGTTCTAGCATTTTAGTGAGACAAAATAGTTTTTTATAAGTCAAAATTCATTCACACTGAAAAATATGGGCCAAAAAGGTTGAAATATCGCAAAAAAAAGATTAAGGGCCAAAAGCACGAAAACTCGTAGAACAAACAATTATTCTGTTGTGATTTTGTACATATATTCGTAAACTTGGCGGTCAATGTAAGTTTTTGGAGTGGAAAGTATGGAGTTTCCGCCTATTACTAACAAAATATTGAAATTTCGCAAAAATCGAGGTTTAGGACCAAAAGCACGAAAATTCGTAGAACAAACCAGAATTATGTTGTGATTTTGTACATATATTCGTAAACTTGGCTGTCAATGTCAGTTTTTTGAGTGAAAAGTATGAAGTTTCCGTCTAGTACTGACAAATGGTCGTACATATTTTTCAGGTTTTACCGTTTCATATAATGACTTACGCAAATGCTTTCAATTACACGTTTGTCTTAATTAATTGATAGTTCTAGCATTTTAGTGAGAAAAAATAGTTTTTTGTTAGTCAAAATTCATTCCCACTGAAAAATATGCGCCAAAAAGATTGAAATATCGCAAAAATACAGGTTTAGGGCCAGAAGCACGAAAACTCGTAGAACAAACAATTATTCTGTTGTGATTTTGAACAAATGTTCGTAAACTTGGCGGTCAATGGCAGTTTTTCGAGTGAAAAGTATGGAGTTTCCGCCTATTACTAACAAAATATTGAAATTTCGCAAAAATCGAGGTTTAGGACCAAAAGCACGAAAACTCGTAGAACAAATCAGAATTATGTTGTGATTTTGTACATATATTCGTAAACTTGGCTGTCAATGTCAGTTTTTTGAGTGAAAAGTATGAAGTTTCCGTCTAGTACTGACAAATGGTCGTACATATTTTTCAGGTTTTACCGTTTCATATAATGACTTACGCAAATGCATTTCAATTACTCGTTTGTCTTGATTCATTTATTCATTTATTCACACTGGAAGATTTGGGCCAAAAAGATTGAAATATCGCAAAAATACAGGTTAAGGACCAAAAGCACGAAAACTCGTAGAACAAACCAGAATTATGTTGTGATTTTGTACATATGTTCGTAAACTTGGCTGTCAATGTCAGTTTTTTTAATGAAAAGTATGGAGTTTCCGCCTATTACTAACAAAATATTGAAATTTCGCAAAAATACAGGTTTAGGACCAAAGCACGAAAACTCGTAGAACAAACCAGACTTCTGTTAGGATTTTGTACATATGTTCGTAAACTTGGCTGTCAATGTCAGTTTTTCGAGTGAAAAGTATGGAGTTGCCGCCTATTACTAACAAAATATTGAAATTTCGCAAAAATACAGGTTACGGACCCAAAAGCACGAAAACTCGAAGAACAAACCAGAATTCTGTTGGGATTTTGTATATATGTTCGTAAACTTGGCTGTCAATGTCAGTTTTTTGAGTGAAAAGTATGAAATTTCCGTCTAAAACTGACAAATGGTCGTACATATTTTACAGGTTTTCATATCATGACTTACGCAAATGCATTTCTATTACACGTTTGTCTTGATTCATTGATAGTTCTAGCATTTTAGTGAGACAAAATAGTTTTTTATTAGTCAAAATTCATTCACACTGAAAAATATGGGCCAAAAAGATTGAAATATCTCAAAAATACAGGTTTAGGGCCAAAAGCACGAAAACTCGTAGAACAAACAATTATTCTGTTGTGATTTTGAACATATGTTCGTAAACTTGGCGGTCAATGGCAGTTTTTTGAGTGAAAAGTATGGAGTTTCCGCCTATTACTAACAAAATACTGAAATTTCGCAAAAATCGAAGTTTAGGACCAAAAGCACGAAAACTCGTAGAACAAACCAGAATTCTGTTGGGATTTTGTACATATGTTCGTAAACTTGGCTGTCAATGTCAGTTTTTTGAGTGAAAAGTATGAAGTTTCCATCTATTATTACTGACAAATGGTCGTACATATTTTACAGGTTTTCATATCATGACTTACGCAAATGCATTTCTATAACACGTTTGTCTTGATTCATTGATAGTTCTAGCATTTTAGTGAGAAAAAATAGTTTTTTGTTAGTCAAAATTCATTCCCACTGAAAAATATGGGCACAAAAGATTGAAATATCGCAAAAATACAGGTTTAGGGTCAAAAGCACGAAAACTCGTAGAACAAACAATTATTCTGTTGTGATTTTGAACATATGTTCGTAAACTTGGCGGTCAATGGCAGTTTTTCGAGTGAAAAGTATGGAGTTTCCGCCTATTACTAACAAAATATTGAAATTTCGCAAAAATACAGGTTAAGGACCAAAGCACGAAAACTCGAAGAACAAACCAGAATTCTGTTAGGATTTTGTACATATGTTCGTAAACTTGGCTGTCAATGTCAGTTTTTTTAGTGAAAAGTATGAAGTTTCCGTCTATTACTGACAAATGGTCGTACATATTTTACAGGTTTTGACGATTTTTAACGCAAATGCATTTCGATTACACGTTTGTCTTGATTCATTGATAGTTCTAGCATTTTAGTGAGACAAAATAGTTTTTTATAAGTCAAAATTCATTCACACTGAAAAATATGGGCCAAAAAGGTTGAAATATCGCAAAAAAAAGATTAAGGGCCAAAAGCACGAAAACTCGTAGAACAAACAATTATTCTGTTGTGATTTTGTACATATATTCGTAAACTTGGCGGTCAATGTAAGTTTTTGGAGTGGAAAGTATGGAGTTTCCGCCTATTACTAACAAAATATTTAAATTTCGCAAAAATACAGGTTTAGGACCCAAAAGTAGGAAAACTCGTAGATCAAACCAGAATTCTGTTGGAATTTTGTATATATGTTCGTAAACTTGGCTGTCAATGTCAGTTTTTTGAGTGAAAAGTATGAAGTTTCCGTCTAGTACTGACAAATGGTCGTACATATTTTTCAGGTTTTACCGTTTCATATAATGACTTACGCAAATGCATTTCAATTACTCGTTTGTCTTGATTCATTGATAGTTCTAGCATTTTAGTGAGAAAAAATAGTTTTTGTTAGTCAAAATTTATTCACACTGGAAGATTTGGGCCAAAAAGATTGAAATATCGCAAAAATACAGGTTAAGGACCAAAAGCACGAAAACTCGTAGAACAAACCAGAATTATGTTGTGATTTTGTACATATATTCGTAACCTTGGCTGTCAATGTCAGTTTTTCGAGAGAAAAGTATGGAGTTTCCGCCTATTACTAACAAAATATTGAAATTTCGCAAAAATACAGGTTTAGGACCAAAGCACGAAAACTCGAAGAACAAACCAGAATTCTGTTAAGATTTTGTACATATGTTCGTAAACTTGGCTGTCAATGTCAGTTTTTTTAGTGAAAAGTATGAAGTTTCCGTCTATTACTGACAAATGGTCGTACATATTTTACAGGTTTTGATGATTTTTAACGCAAATGCATTTCGATTACACGTTTGTCTTGATTCATTGATAGTTCTAGCATATTAGTGAGAAAAATTAGTTTTTGGCTAGTCAAAATTTATTCACACTGGAAGATTTGGGCCAAAAAGATTGAAATATCGCAAAAATACAGGTTAAGGGCCAAAAGCACGAAAACTCGTAGAACAAACCAGAATTCTGTTGGGATTTTGTACATATGTTCGAAAACTTGGCTGTCAATGTCAGTTTTTTGAGTGAAAAGTATGAAATTTCCGTCTAAAACTGACAAATGGTCGTACATATTTTACAGGTTTTCATATCATGACTTACGCAAATGCATTTCTATAACACGTTTGTCTTGATTCATTGATAGTTCTAGCATTTTAGTGAGACAAAATAGTTTTTTATTAGTCAAAATTCATTCACACTGAAAAATATGGGCCAAAAAGGTTGAAATATCGCAAAAAAAAGATTAAGGGCCAAAAGCACGAAAACTCGTAGAACAAACAATTATTCTGTAGTGATTTTGTACATATATTCGTAAACTTGGCGGTCAATGTCAGTTTTTCGAGTGGAAAGTATGGAGTTTCCGCCTATTACTAACAAAATATTGAAATTTTGCAAAAATACAGGTTAAGGACCCAAAAGTAGGAAAACTCGTAGAACAAACCAGAATTCTGTTGGAATTTTGTACATATGTTCGTAAACTTGGCTGTCAATGTCAGTTTTGTGAGTGAAAAGTATGAAGTTTCCATCTAGTACTGACAAATGGTCGTACATATTTTTCAGGTTTTATCGTTTCATATAATGACTTACGCAAATGCATTTTAATTACACGTTTGTCTTGATTCATTGATAGTTCTAGCATTTTAGTGAGAAAAAATAGTTTTTTGTTAGTCAAAATTTATTCACACTGGAAGATTTGGGCCAAAAAGATTGAAATATCGCAAAAATACAGGTTTAGGGCCAAAAGCACGAAAACTCGTAGAACAAACCAGAATTATGTTGGGTTTTTGTACATATATTCGTAAACTTGGCTGTCAATGTCAGTTTTACGAGTGGAAAGTATGGAGTTTCTGCCTATTACTAACAAAATATTGAAATTTCGCAAAAATACAGGTTTATTCCCCAAAAGCATAAAAACTCGTAGAACAAACCAGAATTCTGTTGGGATTTTGTACATATGTTCGTAAACTTGGCTGTCCATGTCAGTTTTTTGAGTGAAAAGTATGAAGTTTCCGTCTAAAACTGACAAATGGTCGTACATATTTTACAGGTTTTCATATCATGACTTACGCAAATGCATTTCTATTACACGTTTGTCTTGATTCATTGATAGTTCTATTATTTTAGTGAGAAAAAAGAGTTTTTTATTAGTCAAAATTCATTCACACTGAAAAATATGGGCCAAAAAGATTGAAATATCGCTAAAATTACAGGTTTAGGGCCAAAAGCACGAAAACTCGTAGAACAAACAATTATTCTGTTGTGATTTT
Organism: Odontocerum albicorne; assembly: GCA_949825065.1. NCBI lineage: Eukaryota > Metazoa > Arthropoda > Insecta > Trichoptera > Odontoceridae > Odontocerum > Odontocerum albicorne. The sequence continues at coordinate 5,849,810 of OX463863.1, read as the reverse complement.
GAACCAACGTTCGTAAACTTGGCTGTCAATGTCAGTTTTTTGAGTGAAAAGTATGAAGTTTCCGTCTAATTCTGACAAATGGTCGTACATATTTCACAGGTTTTGACGATTTTTAACGCAAATGCATTTCTATTACACGTTTGTCTTGATTCATTGATAGTTCTAGCATTTTAGTGAGAAAAAATAGTTTTTTGTTAGTCAAAATTCATTCCCACTGAAAAATATGGGCCAAAAAGATTGAAATATCGCAAAAATACAGGTTTAGGGTCAAAAGCACGAAAACTCGTAGAACAAACAATTATTCTGTTGTGATTTTGAACATATGTTCGTAAACTTGGCGGTCAATGGCAGTTTTTCGAGTGAAAAGTGTGGAGTTTCCGCCTATTACTAACAAAATATTGAAATTTCGCAAAAATACAGGTTTAGGACCAAAGCACGAAAACTCGTAGAACAAACCAGAAATCTGTTGGGATTTTGTACATATGTTCGTAAACTTTGCTGTCAATGTCAGTTTTTCGAGTGAAAAGTATGGAGTTTCCGCCTATTACTAACAAAATATTGAAATTTCGCAAAAATACAGGTTTAGGACCCAAAAGCACGAAAACTCGAAGAACAAACCAGAATTCTGTTGGGATTTTGTACATATGTTCGTAAACTTGGCTGTCAATGTCAGTTTTTTGAGTGAAAAGTATGAAATTTCGGTCTAAAACTGACAAATGGTCGTACATATTTTACAGGTTTTCATATCATGACTTACGCAAATGCATTTCTATTTCACGTTTGTCTTGATTCATTGATAGTTCTAGCATTTTAGTGAGACAAAATAGTTTTTTATTAGTCAAAATTCATTCACACTGAAAAATATGGGCCAAAAAGGTTGAAATATCGCAAAAAAAAATTAAATGCCAAAAGAACGAAAACTCGTAGAACAAACAATTATTCTGTTGTGATTTTGTACATATATTCGTAAACTTGGCGGTCAATGTCAGTTTTTCGAGTGGAAAGTATGGAGTTTCCGCCTATTACTAACAAAATATTGAAATTTCGCAAAAATCGAGGTTTAGGACCAAAAGCAAGAAAACTCGTAGCATAAACCAGAATTATGTTGTGATTTTGTACATATATTCGTAAACTTGGCTGTCAACGTCAGTTTTTTGAGTGAAAAGTATGAAGTTTCCGTCTAGTACTGACAAATGGTCGTACATATTTTTCAGGTTTTACCGTTTCATATAATGACTTACGCAAATGCATTTCAATTACACGTTTGTCTTGATTCATTGATAAATCTAGCATTTTAGTGAGAAAAAATAGTTTTTTGTTAGTCAAAATTTGTTCACACTGGAAGATTTGGGCCAAAAAGATTGAAATATCGCAAAAATACAGGTTTAGGGCCAAAAGCACGAAAACTCGTAGAACAAACAATTATTCTGTTGTGATTTTGAACCAACGTTCGTAAACTTGGCTGTCAATGTCAGTTTTTTGAGTGAAAAGTATGAAGTTTCCGTCTAATTCTGACAAATGGTCGTACATATTTCACAGGTTTTGACGATTTTTAACGCAAATGCATTTCTATTACACGTTTGTCTTGATTCATTGATAAATCTAGCATTTTAGTGAGAAAAAATAGTTTTTTGTTAGTCAAAATTCATTTCCACTGAAAAATATGGGCCAAAAAGATTTAAATATCGCAAAAATACAGGTTTAGGGTCAAAAGCACGAAAACTCGTAGAACAAACAATTATTCTGTTGTGATTTTGAACATATGTTCGTAAACTTGGCGGTCAATGGCAGTTTTTCGAGTGAAAAGTGTGGAGTTTCCGCCTATTACTAACAAAATATTGAAATTTCGCAAAAATACAGGTTTAGGACCCAAAAGCACGAAAACTCGAAGAATAAACCAGAATTCTGTTGGGATTTTGTACATATGTTCGTAAACTTGGCTGTCAATGTCAGTTTTTTGAGTGAAAATATGAAATTTCCGTCTAAAACTGACAAATGGTCGTACATATTTTACAGGTTTTCATATCATGACTTACGCAAATGCATTTCTATTTCACGTTTGTCTTGATTCATTGATAGTTCTAGCATTTTATTGAGAAAAAATAGTTTTTTGTAAGTCAAAATTTGTTCACACTTGAAGATTTGGGCCAAAAAGATTCAAATATCGCAAAAATACAGGTTTAGGGCCAAAAGCACGAGAACTCGTAGATCAAACCAGAATTATGTTGTGATTTTGTACATATATTCGTAAACTTGGCTGTCAATGTCAGTTTTTCGAGTGGAAAGTATGGAGTTTCTGCCTATTACTAACAAAATATTGAAATTTCGCAAAAATACAGGTTTATTCCCCAAAAGCATAAAAACTCGTAGAACAAACCAGAATTCTGTTGGGATTTTGTACATATGTTCGTAAACTTGGCTGTCCATGTCAGTTTTTTGAGTGAAAAGTATGAAGTTTCCGTCTAAAACTGACAAATGGTCGTACATATTTTACAGGTTTTCATATCATGACTTACGCAAATGCATTTCTATTACACGTTTGTCTTGATTCATTGATAGTTCTATTATTTTAGTGAGAAAAAATAGTTTTTTATTAGTCAAAATTCATTCACACTGAAAAATATGGGCCAAAAAGATTGAAATATCGCAAAAATTACAGGTTTAGGGCCAAAAGCACGAAAACTCGTAGAACAAACAATTATTCTGTTGTGATTTTGAACCAACGTTCGTAAACTTGGCTGTCAATGTCAGTTTTTTGAGTGAAAAGTATGAAGTTTCCGTCTAATTCTGACAAATGGTCGTACATATTTCACAGGTTTTGACGATTTTTAACGCAAATGCATTTCTATTACACGTTTGTCTTGATTCATTGATAGTTCTAGCATTTTAGTGAGAAAAAATAGTTTTTTGTTAGTCAAAATTCATTCCCACTGAAAAATATGGACCAAAAAGGTTTAAATATCGCAAAAATACAGGTTTAGGGTCAAAAGCACGAAAACTCGTAGAACAAACAATTATTCTGTTGTGATTTTGAACATATGTTCGTAAACTTGGCGGTCAATGGCAGTTTTTCGAGTGAAAAGTGTGGAGTTTCCGCCTATTACTAACAAAATATTGAAATTTCGCTAAAACACAGGTTTAGGACCAAAGCACGAAAACTCGTAGAACAAACCAGAAATCTGTTGGGATTTTGTACATATGTTCGTAAACTTGGCTGTCAATGTCAGTTTTTCGAGTGAAAAGTATGGAGTTTCCGCCTATTACTAACAAAATATTGAAATTTCGCAAAAATACAGGTTTAGGACCCAAAAGCACGAAAACTCGAAGAACAAACCAGAATTCTGTTGGGATTTTGTACATATGTTCGTAAACTTGGCTGTCAATGTCAGTTTTTTGAGTGAAAAGTATGAAATTTCCGTCTAAAACTGACAAATGGTCGTACATATTTTACAGGTTTTCATATCATGACTTACGCAAATGCATTTCTATTTCACGTTTGTCTTGATTCATTGATAGTTCTAGCATTTTAGTGAGACAAAATAGTTTTTTATTAGTCAAAATTCATTCACACTGAAAAATATGGGCCAAAAAGGTTGAAATATCGCAAAAAAAAATTAAATGCCAAAAGAACGAAAACTCGTAGAACAAACAATTATTCTGTTGTGATTTTGTACATATATTCGTAAACTTGGCGGTCAATGTCAGTTTTTCGAGTGGAAAGTATGGAGTTTCCGCCTATTACTAACAAAATATTGAAATTTCGCAAAAATCGAGGTTTAGGACCAAAAGCAAGAAAACTCGTAGAATAAACCAGAATTATGTTGTGATTTTGTACATATATTCGTAAACTTGGCTGTCAATGTCAGTTTTTTGAGTGAAAAGTATGAAGTTTCCGTCTAGTACTGACAAATGGTCGTACATATTTTTCAGGTTTTACCGTTTCATATAATGACTTACGCAAATGCATTTCAATTACACGTTTGTCTTGATTCATTGATAAATCTAGCATTTTAGTGAGAAAAAATAGTTTTTTGTCAGTCAAAATTTGTTCACACTGGAAGATTTGGGCCAAAAAGATTGAAATATCGCAAAAATACAGGTTTAGGGCCAAAAGCACGAAAACTCGTAGAACAAACCAGAATTATGTTGTGATTTTGTACATATATTCGTAACCTTGGCTGTCAATGTCAGTTTTTCGAGAGAAAAGTATGGAGTTTCCGCCTATTACTAACAAAATATTGAAATTTCGCAAAAATACAGGTTTAGGACCAAAGCACGAAAACTCGAAGAACAAACCAGAATTCTGTTGGGATTTTGTACATATGTTCGTAAACTTGGCTGTCAATGTCAGTTTTTCGAGTGGAAAGTATGGAGTTTCTGCCTATTACTAACAAAATATTGAAATTTCGCAAAAATACAGGTTTAGGACCCAAAAGCATGAAAACTCGTAGAACAAACCAGAATTATGTTGGGATTTTGTACATATGTTCGTAAACTTGGCTGTCAATGTCAGTTTTTTGAGTGAAAAGTATGAAGTTTCCGTCTAAAACAACAAATGGTCGTACATATTTTACAGGTTTTCATATCATGACTTACGCAAATGCATTTCTATTACACGTTTGTCTTGATTCATTGATAGTTCTAGCATTTTAGTGAGAAAAAATAGTTTTTTTTTAGTCAAAATTTGTTCACACTGGATGATTTGGGCCAAAAAGATTCAAATATCGCAAAAATACAGGTTTAGGGCCAAAAGCACGAAAACTCGTAGAACAAACCAGAATTATGTTGTGATTTTGTACATATATTCGTAACCTTGGCTGTCAATGTCAGTTTTTCGAGAGAAAAGTATGGAGTTTCCGCCTATTACTAACAAAATATTGAAATTTCGCAAAAATACAGGTTTAGGACCAAAGCACGAAAACTCGAAGAACAAACCAGAATTCTGTTGGGATTTTGTACATATGTTCGTAAACTTGGCTGTCAATGTCAGTTTTTCGAGTGGAAAGTATGGAGTTTCTGCCTATTACTAACAAAATATTGAAATTTCGCAAAAATACAGGTTTAGGACCCAAAAGCATGAAAACTCGTAGAACAAACCAGAATTATGTTGGGATTTTGTACATATGTTCGTAAACTTGGCTGTCAATGTCAGTTTTTTGAGTGAAAAGTATGAAGTTTCCGTCTAAAACAACAAATGGTCGTACATATTTTACAGGTTTTCATATCATGACTTACGCAAATGCATTTCTATTACACGTTTGTCTTGATTCATTGATAGTTCTAGCATTTTAGTGAGAAAAAATAGTTTTTTATTAGTCAAAATTCATTCACACTGAAAAATATGGGCCAAAAAGATTGAAATATCGCAAAAATTACAGGTTTAGGGCCAAAAGCACGAAAACTCGTAGAACAAACCAGAATTATGTTGTGATTTTGTACATATATTCGTAACCTTGGCTGTCAATGTCAGTTTTTCGAGAGAAAAGTATGGAGTTTCCGCCTATTACTAACAAAATATTGAAATTTCGCAAAAATACAGGTTTAGGACCAAAGCACGAAAACTCGAAGAACAAACCAGAATTCTGTTGGGATTTTGTACATATGTTCGTAAACTTGGCTGTCAATGTCAGTTTTTTTAGTGAAAAGTATGAAGTTTCCGTCTATTACTGACAAATGGTCGTACATATTTTACAGGTTTTGACGATTTTTAACGCAAATGCATTTTGATTACACGTTTGTCTTGATTCATTGATAGTTCTAGCATATTAGTGAGAAAAATTAGTTTTTGGCTAGTCAAAATTTATTCACACTGGAAGATTTGGGCCAAAAAGATTGAAATATCGCAAAAATACAGGTTAAGGGCCAAAAGCACGATAACTCGTAAAACAAACCAGAATTCTGTTGGGATTTTGTACATATGTTCGTAAACTTGGCTGTCAATGTCAGTTTTTCGAGTGAAAAGTATGGAGTTTCCGCCTATTACTAACAAAATATTGAAATTTCGCAAAAATACAGGTTTAGGACCCAAAAGCACGAAAACTCGAAGAACAAACCAGAATTCTGTTGGGATTTTGTACATATGTTCGTAAACTTGGCTGTCAATGTCAGTTTTTTGAGTGAAAAGTATGAAATTTCCGTCTAAAACTGACAAATGGTCGTACATATTTTACAGGTTTTCATATCATGACTTACGCAAATGCATTTCTATTACACGTTTGTCTTGATTCATTGATAGTTCTAGCATTTTATTGAGACAAAATAGTTTTTTATTAGTCAAAATTCATTCACACTGAAAAATATGGGCCAAAAAGATTGAAATATCGCAAAAATACAGGTTTAGGGTCAAAAGCACGAAAACTCGTAGAACAAACAATTATTCTGTTGTGATTGATACACGTTTGTCTTGATTCATTGATAAATCTAGCATTTTAGTGAGAAAAAATAGTTTTTTGTCAGTCAAAATTTGTTCACACTGGAAGATTTGGGCCAAAAAGATTGAAATATCGCAAAAATACAGGTTTAGGGCCAAAAGCACGAAAACTCGTAGAACAAACCAGAATTATGTTGTGATTTTGTACATATATTCGTAACCTTGGCTGTCAATGTCAGTTTTTCGAGAGAAAAGTATGGAGTTTCCGCCTATTACTAACAAAATATTGAAATTTCGCAAAAATACAGGTTTAGGACCAAAGCACGAAAACTCGAAGAACAAACCAGAATTCTGTTGGGATTTTGTACATATGTTCGTAAACTTGGCTGTCAATGTCAGTTTTTCGAGTGGAAAGTATGGAGTTTCTGCCTATTACTAACAAAATATTGAAATTTCGCAAAAATACAGGTTTAGGACCCAAAAGCATGAAAACTCGTAGAACAAACCAGAATTATGTTGGGATTTTGTACATATGTTCGTAAACTTGGCTGTCAATGTCAGTTTTTTGAGTGAAAAGTATGAAGTTTCCGTCTAAAACAACAAATGGTCGTACATATTTTACAGGTTTTCATATCATGACTTACGCAAATGCATTTCTATTACACGTTTGTCTTGATTCATTGATAGTTCTAGCATTTTAGTGAGAAAAAATAGTTTTTTTTTAGTCAAAATTTGTTCACACTGGATGATTTGGGCCAAAAAGATTCAAATATCGCAAAAATACAGGTTTAGGGCCAAAAGCACGAAAACTCGTAGAACAAACCAGAATTATGTTGTGATTTTGTACATATATTCGTAACCTTGGCTGTCAATGTCAGTTTTTCGAGAGAAAAGTATGGAGTTTCCGCCTATTACTAACAAAATATTGAAATTTCGCAAAAATACAGGTTTAGGACCAAAGCACGAAAACTCGAAGAACAAACCAGAATTCTGTTGGGATTTTGTACATATGTTCGTAAACTTGGCTGTCAATGTCAGTTTTTCGAGTGGAAAGTATGGAGTTTCTGCCTATTACTAACAAAATATTGAAATTTCGCAAAAATACAGGTTTAGGACCCAAAAGCATGAAAACTCGTAGAACAAACCAGAATTATGTTGGGATTTTGTACATATGTTCGTAAACTTGGCTGTCAATGTCAGTTTTTTGAGTGAAAAGTATGAAGTTTCCGTCTAAAACAACAAATGGTCGTACATATTTTACAGGTTTTCATATCATGACTTACGCAAATGCATTTCTATTACACGTTTGTCTTGATTCATTGATAGTTCTAGCATTTTAGTGAGAAAAAATAGTTTTTTATTAGTCAAAATTCATTCACACTGAAAAATATGGGCCAAAAAGATTGAAATATCGCAAAAATTACAGGTTTAGGGCCAAAAGCACGAAAACTCGTAGAACAAACCAGAATTATGTTGTGATTTTGTACATATATTCGTAACCTTGGCTGTCAATGTCAGTTTTTCGAGAGAAAAGTATGGAGTTTCCGCCTATTACTAACAAAATATTGAAATTTCGCAAAAATACAGGTTTAGGACCAAAGCACGAAAACTCGAAGAACAAACCAGAATTCTGTTGGGATTTTGTACATATGTTCGTAAACTTGGCTGTCAATGTCAGTTTTTTTAGTGAAAAGTATGAAGTTTCCGTCTATTACTGACAAATGGTCGTACATATTTTACAGGTTTTGACGATTTTTAACGCAAATGCATTTTGATTACACGTTTGTCTTGATTCATTGATAGTTCTAGCATATTAGTGAGAAAAATTAGTTTTTGGCTAGTCAAAATTTATTCACACTGGAAGATTTGGGCCAAAAAGATTGAAATATCGCAAAAATACAGGTTAAGGGCCAAAAGCACGAAAACTCGTAGAACAAACCTGAATTATGTTGTGATTTTGTACATATATTCGTAATCTTGGCTGTCAATGTCAGTTTTTCGAGTGAAAAGTATGGAGTTTCCGCCTATTACTAACAAAATATTGAAATTTCGCAAAAATACAGGTTTAGGACCAAAGCACGATAACTCGTAAAACAAACCAGAATTCTGTTGGGATTTTGTACATATGTTCGTAAACTTGGCTGTCAATGTCAGTTTTTCGAGTGAAAAGTATGGAGTTTCCGCCTATTACTAACAAAATATTGAAATTTCGCAAAAATACAGGTTTAGGACCCAAAAGCACGAAAACTCGAAGAACAAACCAGAATTCTGTTGGGATTTTGTACATATGTTCGTAAACTTGGCTGTCAATGTCAGTTTTTTGAGTGAAAAGTATGAAATTTCCGTCTAAAACTGACAAATGGTCGTACATATTTTACAGGTTTTCATATCATGACTTACGCAAATGCATTTCTATTACACGTTTGTCTTGATTCATTGATAGTTCTAGCATTTTATTGAGACAAAATAGTTTTTTATTAGTCAAAATTCATTCACACTGAAAAATATGGGCCAAAAAGATTGAAATATCGCAAAAATACAGGTTTAGGGTCAAAAGCACGAAAACTCGTAGAACAAACAATTATTCTGTTGTGATTTTGTACATATATTCGTAAACTTGGCGGTCAATGTCAGTTTTTCGAGTGGAAAGTATGGAGTTTCCACCTATTACTAACAAAATATTGAAATTTCGCAAAAATACAGGTTTAGGACCCAAAAGCACGAAAACTCGTAGAACAAACCAGAATTCTGTTGGGATTTTGTACATATGTTCGTAAACTTGGCTGTCAATGTCAGTTTTTTGAGTGAAAAGTATGAAGTTTCCATCTATTATTACTGACAAATGGTCGTACATATTTTACAGGTTTTCATATCATGACTTACGCAAATGCATTTCTATAACACGTTTGTCTTGATTCATTGATAGTTCTGGCATTTTAGTGAGAAAAAATAGTTTTTTGTTAGTCAAAATTCATTCCCACTGAAAAATATGGGCCAAAAAGATTGAAATATCGCAAAAATACAGGTTTAGGGTCAAAAGCACGAAAACTCGTAGAACAAACAATTATTCTGTTGTGATTTTGAACATATGTTCGTAAACTTGGCGGTCAATGGCAGTTTTTCGAGTGAAAAGTATGGAGTTTCCGCCTATTACTAACAAAATATTGAAATTTCGCAAAAATACAGGTTTAGGACCCAAAAGTAGGAAAACTCGTAGAACAAACCAGAATTCTGTTGGAATTTTGTACATATGTTCGTAAACTTGGCTGTCAATGTCAGTTTTTTGAGTGAAAAGTATGAAGTTTCCGTCTAGTACTGACAAATGGTCGTACATATTTTTCAGGTTTTACCGTTTCATATAATGACTTACGCAAATGCATTTCAATTACACGTTTGTCTTGATTCATTGATAGTTCTAGCATTTTAGTGAGAAAAAATAGTTTTTTGTTAGTCAAAATTCATTCCCACTGAAAAATATGGGCCAAAAAGATTGAAATATCGCAAAAATAAGGGCCAGAAGCACGAAAACTCGTAGAACAAAAAATTATTCTGTTGTGATTTTGAACATATGTTCGTAAACTTGGCGGTCAAAGGCAGTTTTTCGAGTGAAAAGTATGGAGTTTCCGCCTCTTACTAACAAAATATTGAAATTTCGCAAAAATCGAGGTTTAGGACCAAAAGCACGAAAACTCGTAGAATAAACCAGAATTATGTTGTGATTTTGTAAATATATATTCGTAAACTTGGCTGTCAATGTCAGTTTTTTGAGTGAAAAGTATGAAGTTTCCGTCTAGTACTGACAAATGGTCGTACATATTTTTCAGGTTTTACCGTTTCATACAATGACTTTCGCAAATGCATTTCAATTACACGTTTGTCTTGATTCATTGATAGTTCTAGCATTAAAGTGAGAAAAAATAGTTTTTGTTAGTCAAAATTTATTCACACTGGAAGATTTGGGCCAAAAAGATTGAAATATCGCAAAAATACAGGTTAAGGGCCAAAAGCACGAAAACTCGTAGAACAAACCAGAATTATGTTGTGATTTTGTACATATATTCGTAAACTTGGCTGTCAATGTCAGTTTTTCGAGTGAAAAGTATGGAGTTTCCGCCTATTACTAACAAAATATTGAAATTTCGCAAAAATACAGGTTTAGGACCAAAGCACGAAAACTCGTAGAACAAATCTGAATTTTGATGGGGTTTTGTACATATGTTCGTAAACTTGGCTGTCAATGTCAGTTTTTTGAGTGAAAAGTATGAAGTTTCCGTCTATTACTGACAAATGGTCGTACATATTTCACAGGTTTTGACTATTTTTAACGCAAATGCATTTCAATTACACGTTAGTCTTGATTCATTGATAGTTCTAGCATTTTAGTGAGAAAAAATAGTTTTTTGTTAGTCAAAATTCATTCCCACTGAAAAATATGGGCCAAAAAGTTTGAAATATCGCAAAAATAAGGGCCAGAAGCACGAAAACTCGTAGAACAAATAATTATTCTGTTGTGATTTTGAACATATGTTCGTAAACTTGGCGGTTTTTCGAGTGAAAAGTATGGAGTTTCCGCCTATTACTAACAAAATATTGAAATTTCGCAAAAATCGAGGTTTAGGACCAAAAGCACGAAAACTCGTAGAATAAACCAGAATTATGTTGTGATTTTGTACATATATTCGTAAACTTGGCTGTCAATGTCAGTTTTTTGAGTGAAAAGTATGAAGTTTCCGTCTAGTACTGACAAATGGTCGTACATATTTTTCAGGTTTTACCGTTTCATACAATGATTTTCGCAAATGCATTTCAATTACACGTTTGTCTTGATTCATTGATAGTTCTAGCATTAAAGTGAGAAAAAATAGTTTTTGTTAGTCAAAATTTATTCACACTGGAAGATTTGGGCCAAAAAGATTGAAATATCGCAAAAATACAGGTTAAGAAGGGCCAAAAGCACGAAAACTCGTAGAACAAACGAGAATTATGTTGTGATTTTGTACATATATTCGTAAACTTGACTGTCAATGTCAGTTTTTCGAGTGAAAAGTATGGAGTTTCCGCCTATTACTAACAAAATATTGAAATTTCGCAAAAATACAGGTTTAGGACCAAAGCACGAAAACTCGTAGAACAAATCAGAATTCTGTTGGGATTTTGTACATATGTTCGTAAACTTGGCTGTCAATGTCAGTTTTTTGAGTGAAAAGTATGAAGTTTCCGTCTTTTACTGACAAATGGTCGTACATATTTCACAGGTTTTGACGATTTTTAACGCAAATGCATTTCTATTACACGTTTGTCTTGATTCATTGATAAATCTAGCATTTTAGTGAGAAAAAATAGTTTTTTGTTAGTCAAAATTCATTCCCACTGAAAAATATGGGCCAAAAAGATTGAATTATTGCAAAAATACAGGTTTAGGGTCAAAAGCACGAAAACTCGTAGAACAAACCATTATTTTGTTGTGATTTTGAAGATATGTTCGTAAACTTGGCGGTCAATGGCAGTTTTTCGAGTGAAAAGTATGGAGTTTCCGCCTATTACTAACAAAATATTGAAATTTTGCAAAAATACAGGGTTTGGGACCCAAAAGCACGAAAACTCGTATAACAAACCAGAATTCTGTTGGGATTTGGTACATGTGTTCGTAAACTTGGCTGTCAATGTCAGTTTTTCGAGTGAAAAGTATGGAGTTTCCGCCTATTACTAACAAAATATTGAAATTTCGCAAAAAATATAGGTTTAGGACCCAAAAGCACGAAAACTCGTTAAACAAACCAGAATTCTGTTGGGATTTTGTACATATGTTCGTAAACTTGGTTGTCAATGTCAGTTTTTGTAGTGAAAAGTATGAAGTTTCCGTCTAAAACTGACAAATGGTCGTACATATTTTACAGGTTTTCATATCATGACTTACGCAAATGCATTTCTATTACACGTTTGTCTTGATTCATTGATAGTTCTATTATTTTAGTGAGAAAAAATAGTTTTTTATTAGTCAAAATTCATTCACACTGAAAAATATGGGCCAAAAAGATTGAAATATCGCAAAAATTACAGGTTTAGGGCCAAAAGCACGAAAAATCGTAGAACAAACAATTATTCTGTTGTGATTTTGAACCAACGTTCGTAAACTTGGCTGTCAATGTCAGTTTTTTTAGTGAAAAGTATGAAGTTTCCGTCTATTACTGACAAATGGTCGTACATATTTTACAGGTTTTGACGATTTTTAACGCAAATGCATTTCGATTACACGTTTGTCTTGATTCATTGATAGTTCTAGCATATTAGTGAGAAAAATTAGTTTTTGGCTAGTCAAAATTTATTCACACTGGAAGATTTGGGCCAAAAAGATTGAAATATCGCAAAAATACAGGTTAAGGGCCAAAATCACGAAAACTCGTAGAACAAACCAGAATTATGTTGTGTTTTTGTACATATATTCGTAAACTTGGCTGTCAATGTCAGTTTTTCGAGTGAAAAGTATGGAGTTTCCGCCTATTACTAACAAAATATTGAAATTTCGCAAAAATACAGGTTTAGGACCAAAGCACGAAAACTCGTAGAACAAACCAGACTTCTGTTGGGATTTTGTACATATGTTCGTAAACTTGGCTGTCAATGTCAGTTTTTCGAGTGAAAAGTATGGAGTTGCCGCCTATTACTTACAAAATATTGAAATTTCGCAAAAATACAGGTTTAGGACCAAAGCACGAAAACTCGTAGAACAAACCAGAATTCTGTTGGGATTTCGTACATGTGTTCGTAAACTTGGCTGTCAATGTCAGTTTTTCGAGTAAAAAGTATGGAGTTTCCGCCTATTACTAACAAAATATTGAAATTTCGCAAAAATACAGGTTTAGGACCCAAAAGCACGAAAACTCGTAAAACAAACCAGAATTCTGTTGGGATTTTGTACATATGTTCGTAAACTTGGTTGACAATGTCAGTTTTTTTAGTGAAATGTATGAAGTTTCCGTCTAAAACTGACAAATGGTCGTACATATTTTACAGGTTTTCATATCATGACTTACGCAAATGCATTTCTATTACACGTTTGTCTTGATTCATTGATAGTTCTAGCATTTTAGTGAGAAAAAATAGTTTTTTATTAGTCAAAATTCATTCACACTGAAAAATATGGGCCAAAAAGATTGAAATATCGCAAAAATTACAGGTTTAGGGCCAAAAGCACGAAAACTCGTAGAACAAACAATTATTCTTTTGTGATTTTGAACAAACGTTCGTAAACTTGGCTGTCAATGTCAGTTTTTTGAGTGAAAAGTATGAAGTTTCCGTCTATTACTGACAAATGGTCGTACATATTTCACAGGTTTTGACTATTTTTAACGCAAATGCATTTCAATTACACGTTAGTCTTGATTGATTGATAGTTCTAGCATTTTAGTGAGAAAAAATAGTTTTTTTTTTAGTCAAAATTCATTCCCACTGAAAAATATGGACCAAAAAGATTAAAATATCGTAAAAATACAGGTTTAGGGTCAAAAGCACGAAAAATCGTAGAACAAACCATTATTTTGTTGTGATTTTGAAGATATGTTCGTAAACTTGGCGGTCAATGGCAGTTTTTCGAGTGAAAAGTATGGAGTTTCCGCCTATTACTAACTAAATATTGAAATTTCGCAAAAATTGTGGTTTAATACCAAAAGCACGAAAACTCGTAGAACAAACCAGAATTCTGCTGTAATTTTGTACATATATTCGTAAACTTGGCTGTCAATGACATTTTTTTGAGTGAAAAATATGAAGTTTCCGTCTATTACTGACAAATGGTCGTACATATTTCACTGGTTTTGACGATTTTTAACGCAAATGCATTTCTATTACACGTTTGTCTTGATTCATTGATAGTTCTAGCATTTTAGTGAGAAAAAATAGTTTTTTGTTAGTCAAAATTCATTCCCACTCAAAAATATGGGCCAAAAAGATTGAAATATCGCAAAAATAAGGGCCAGAAGATCGAAAACTCGTAGAACAAACAATTATTCTGTTGTGATTTTGAACACATGTTCGTAAACTTGGCGGTCAAAGGCAGTTTTTCGAGTGAAAAGTATGGAGTTTCCGCCTCTTACTAACAAAATATTGAAATTTCGCAAAAATCGAGGTTTAGGACCAAAAGCACGAAAACTCGTAGAATAAACCAGAATTATGTTGTGATTTTGTAAATATATATTCGTAAACTTGGCTGTCAATGTCAGTTTTTTGAGTGAAAAGTATGAAGTTTCCGTCTAGTACTGACAAATGGTCGTACATATTTTTCAGGTTTTACCGTTTCATACAATGACTTTCGCAAATGCATTTCAATTACACGTTTGTCTTGATTCATTGATAGTTCTAGCATTTTAGTGAGAAAAAATAGTTTTTGTTAGTCAAAATTTATTCACACTGGAAGATTTGGGCCAAAAAGATTGAAATATCGCAAAAATACAGGTTAAGGGCCAAAAGCACGAAAACTCGTAGAACAAACCAGAATTATGTTGTGATTTTGTACATATATTCGTAAACTTGGCTGTCAATGTCAGTTTTTCGAGTGAAAAGTATGGAGTTTCCGCCTATTACTAACAAAATATTGAAATTTCGCAAAAATACAGGTTTAGGACCCAAAAGTAGGAAAACTCGTAGAACAAACCAGAATTCTGTTGGAATTTTTGTACATATGTTCGTAAACTTGGCTGTCAATGTCAGTTTTTTGAGTGAAAAGTATGAAGTTTCCGTCTAGTACTGACAAATGGTCGTACATATTTTTCAGGTTTTACCGTTTCATATAATGACTTACGCAAATGCATTTCAATTACACGTTTGTCTTGATTCATTGATAGTTCTAGCATTTTAGTGAGAAAAAATAGTTTTTTGTTAGTCAAAATTTATTCACACTGGAAGATTTGGGCCAAAAAGATTGAAATATCTCAAAAATACAGGTTTAGGGCCAAAAGCACGAAAACTCGTAGAACAAACCAGAATTATGTTGTGATTTTGTACATATATTCGTAAACTTGGCTGTCAATGTCAGTTTTTCGAGTGGAAAGTATGGAGTTTCTGCCTATTACTAACAAAATATTGAAATTTCGCAAAAATACAGGTTTAGGACCCAAAAGCATGAAAACTCGTAGAACAAACCAGAATTATGTTGGGATTTTGTACATATGTTCGTAAACTTGGCTGTCAATGTCAGTTTTTTGAGTGAAAAGTATGAAGTTTCCGTCTAAAACAACAAATGGTCGTACATGTTTTACAGGTTTTCATATCATGACTTACGCAAATGCATTTCTATTACACGTTTTTCTTGATTCATTGATAGTTCTAGCATTTAAGTGAGAAAAAATAGTTTTTTATTAGTCAAAATTCATTCACACTGAAAAATATGGGCCAAAAAGATTGAAATATCGCAAAAATTACAGGTTTAGGGCCAGAAGCACGAAAACTCGTAGAACAAACAATTATTCTTTTGTGATTTTGAACAAACGTTCGTAAACTTGGCTGTCAATGTCAGTTTTTTGAGTGAAAAGTATGAAGTTTCCGTCTATTACTGACAAATGGTTGTACATATTTCACAGGTTTTGACTATTTTTTACGCAAATGCATTTCAATTACACGTTAGTCTTGATTGATTGATAGTTCTAGCATTTTAGTGAGAAAAAATAGTTTTTTTTTAGTCAAAATTCATTCCCACTGAAAAATATGGACCAAAAAGATTAAAATATCGTAAAAATACAGGTTTAGGGTCAAAAGCACGAAAAATCGTAGAACAAACCATTATTTTGTTGTGATTTTGAAGATATGTTCGTAAACTTGGCGGTCAATGGCAGTTTTTCGAGTGAAAAGTATGGAGTTTCCGCCTATTACTAACTAAATATTGAAATTTCGCAAAAATAGTGGTTTAAGACCAAAAGCACGAAAACTCGTAGAACAAACCAGAATTCTGCTGTAATTTTGTACATATATTCGTAAACTTGGCTGTCAATGACATTTTTTTGAGTGAAAAATATGAAGTTTCCGTCTATTACTGACAAATGGTCGTACATATTTCACTGGTTTTGACGATTTTTAACGCAAATGCATTTCTATTACACGTTTGTCTTGATTCATTGATAGTTCTAGCATTTTAGTGAGAAAAAATAGTTTTTTGTTAGTCAATAATATATTAACGCATTGATTTAAAAAATAATATTAATAATAATCAGAATTTATCGACTACATCGAGGTGTTTTGTAAAGATCGAAAACAAATTCGCATTTAAACGCTGCGAGTGCCTCGTCTTGACGATAGGTGAATTAGTATGCGGGAAGCGCGACACTATATTCGCATCTCACTCTTGCATACTAGACTGAATTGCGAGGAGCTGAATTGTCTCAACGTCGCAAGCAAAGCCGTAAGCGCCGGGGTATGCGACTGACGTTCCGCGCCACTAGTAGCTTCTAGGCTTGCAAATAGGTTAGACGTACGCCCGTTCCGTGAGCGTTGCCAGATGGTTTTTTAATGTTTTCAGCAAATAAATCTCAATTATTATAATTTTTAACTTCAATTATAATTAATTAAGGGGATTATCTATGAATGTTCTTATTTTTTCCGATTTAAAATCGCTAATTTTTGATCGCGTACTCACTACCCAACACCGGAGCACGCGTTTCAATTTTAACAACGTAAGGGAAGGGTTAAAAAGGATATACTGCAGATATGTATAATCCTTTTGATCCAAATTTCTTTCACGCGGCTTTGAACAATTTAAATGCGGACCTTCAATCGATCTCGGAGTGGACTGGGGAGCATGGCTTACTCATAAATCCTAAGAAGTCTCAAGCGATCCTCATTGGCAGCCCTCAGCTTCTCGGTAAATTCAACAATGACTTACTTCCTCCAATATTACTTGATGGCTCTATCATACCATTACATAAAACTGTTAAAAACCTAGGAGTGCTAATAGATAACACTCTCTCATGGCGAGATCAAATACATGAGGTAAGCCGAAGGATCTTCTTCAGCCTTAATTCCCTTAAAGTGTTGCAAAGATTCTTGCCTACTAAAACCAACCTTATACTCGTACAATCTCTGCTCTTTCTGATTCTGGACTATGCGGACGTATGTAACTTGGATGTTACAGAGGAATAGCTGGACAAATTACAACGTCTTCAAAATATTTGTAAAAGATTTATATTCAACCTACGTAAGTACGATCATATAACTTCATACCAGAAGGCATTAAACTGGTTGAATGCTAGAAATTGACGCCAAATTCACAAACAGTCTCTATTGTATTATATAATATCATTAACTGTCCCGCCTCCCCCTCTTATCTCGCCGAAAAATTTCAGCGTCTTTCCATTCATCTATTAGCGCTACGCTCAAACAAAGATTGTCTATTGGCCTTTCCATTTCGACGTTTCTCTTTTTTTACGTTGTCCTTTACTGTCCATGCAGTGAGACTCTGGAATCAGTTGCAAACCAATATAAGACTCGCTCCGTCCTTGGCACGCTTTAAGAAGCGACTGAAAAACTCTTAATTTCTAGTCAGTAAAATAACATGTTTCATTCCTGATTATTCTTTTCCTTTCCTCTCCACCATCCCTTCCTTTCCTTTTGATTGATGATATCTCACTTTATATGAAAATTAATTTTTAGGTGATTGTTTGTCTTTGTGGGGTTTATGTGCTCACATATACCATATGTTCATGGATTTCATGGGGATGGATAGTCGTTTAAATATTTTTTGCGACTATATAACTTGCTTCATTTAATTTTGTCTGGTTGGTTGGAAGACATTGCTACCTGGTAATAAACCCGCCAGATTGTATTTGCAATTTGGTCTTTAAAGAAATAAGTTTTGATCGGTTCCTCAAAAGATTTCTATGGCTTGGTGTCACTTTCAAACATAATAAAGTCCTCTTGTTTGTGCTCCCCTGATGATAAGATTAACACCTTGAAACCGGTAGGGTTATACCTTTACAAAAAGTGGAATAAACAGTGTTTGATAAAACAAATTACAATCAATTTATATTTATTGATTTTGTAATATTTTAAATATCTCAATAAAAGTGGATTTTTAAGTTTTCTCTCTAAGCGGCGGTATATAAAATTTCCTTTTATTATTATTATAAATAAATTATAATAAGATCTCTTCAAAAAGGGTTCTGATTTCAATGTTTCCTAAAGCTGCACACGCCACCCATAAAAACGTTGTTATTATATGGACTAAAATATATCTGTATACAGAACAGTGTAATTATCATAGAAAATTATATTTAAAAAAGTATCACTATAGTTCGGAAATTCTAGGATGAGTCCTGTGACAGCTCACAAATTTTCCCCAATACAACCGTGTAACGACGTTCAGTAATTTTAATAATTTTATCAACTTTAATATAAGCCTTGATTCTAATAAATAGCAAGTTATTTAGGTAAATACATTACGTAAGGTTGTATTGGGGCAAATTTGTGAGCTGTCACAGGACTCATCCTAGAATTTCCGAACTATAGGACGTTGAGCAATATAAACTATTGTAAAAATGAGATATCGATAAAAAGGAAAAACAATAGAACGATGAGAGAGAATACTAAAGTTGTGCTGTTCTGTAAAGTGCTAGACTTCGTACTAATATTGTATAGCACTGAACTATACTGTGCTGTGGTGTATATATAATTACTAATATTGTATTTATACATACTCATGTTGTATAGTACAAAAATGAGATATCAATATAAAAGAAAAACAATAGAAAGATGAGAGAGAAAACAAAAGTTGTGCTGTTCTGTAAAGTGCTAGACTTCATACTAATATTATATAGCACTGAACTATACTGTGCTGTGATGTATACATAATTACTAATATTGTATTTATACATACTAATATTGTATAGTACAAAAATGAGATATCAATAAAAAGGAAAAAACAATAGAACGATGAGAGAGAATACTTAAGTTGTGCGGTTCTGTAAAGTGCTAGACTTCATACTAATATTGTATAGCACTGAACTATACTGTGCTGTGATGTTTATATTATTACTAATATTGTATAGTACAAAAATGAGATATCAATAAAAAGGAAAAACAATAGAACGATGAGAGAGAAAACTAAAGTTGTGCTGTTCTGTAAAGTACTAGACTTCATACTAATATTGTATAGCACTGAACTATACTGTGCTGTGATGTGTATATAATTACTAATATTGTATTTATATATACTCATATTGTAAAGTACAAACATGAGATATCAATAAAAAGGAAAAACAATAGAGCGACGAGAGAGAAAACTAAAGTTGTGCTGTTCTGTAAAGTGCTAGACTTTGTACTAATATTCTATAGCACTGAACTATACTATGCTGTGATGTATATATATATAATTACTAATATTGTATTTATACATACTCATATTGTATAGTACAAACATGAGATATCAATAAAAAGGGAAAACAATAGAACGATGAGAGAGAAAACTAAAGTTGTGCTGTTCTGTAAAGTGCTAGACTTCATACTAATATTGTATAGCACTGAACTATGCTGTGCTGTGATGTACAGCCATGCAGTGTATGGCTGCGTAGTAACGCACTGGACTCCCATGCAGAACGTCGCCGTTTCGAACCCCGCACTGTGCTACTCCCCTCGAATGACACAGCTATTTTTTTCCGTGTTATATTCAGGGATATAAAAGGATACCTATGACTTAAGTCACATTTAAGATAAGATGCAACTGCATATACTCGTATCTTACAGCGACTGCAAAAATGCAATAATGAATACGCGCAAACTGTCTTCTCGTATATTGTCATCCCAGGAACAAACATAAAGTCAAAGTGCATTCGAGAAATATATATTGCATTGTTGCACACCGTCCTACAGTTCCTACTCGACTCCTACGTTGTCACCATATACTTTATTATTGACCCAATCCATTTGCGGCTGATAAAGGAAACGATCGTTAAAACCAAACGTAGTGGATCATGGCCGGATTGGAGGGAGATATATAAATTTATTATCAATTTTGTTTTATTTATTTGAAATTGAAAACATTAAAAAAATTATATAAAATTAAAAATTATGTACATGCATACATACACACAAACATACACACGTTCATATTTATTCAAAGTCACTTAAGTAAGTTGATGAGTGCTTTCTAACGCGCTCAATCCTAGAAGATAATTTACTTTTGCTTTTGTTAATGTGATATGGAATATGCCAATATCGGAAGCAGTCCCGTTCAGAAGAGTTAAGTCCATTCTAACAGGCATAGCGGCTGGAAGGCCCCGTTCTTGCGTATGTTATTGAGAACAGTTCTTGTCGACGCAGTCTAGTGTAATTGTTAGGAACATTTAACGCTAATCTTTGTAGTAATGCTGGACAGTTCATCACAACTCCTTGAACGAGTCTGACAACGTATACCAGGAGATGCAGATCTCTTCTTACGCTCAAGGAGGCATACCCGAGCATGC
Organism: Odontocerum albicorne; assembly: GCA_949825065.1. Taxonomy (NCBI): domain Eukaryota; kingdom Metazoa; phylum Arthropoda; class Insecta; order Trichoptera; family Odontoceridae; genus Odontocerum; species Odontocerum albicorne. The sequence goes on along the minus strand of OX463863.1, from coordinate 5,828,996 downwards.
CCAACAGAAACTGAGTAGGATAAAGCTATGGATAGACACCGAACTCTCTCATATAGGAGATATCGTGGATATTTTTTTTGTACCTTTTCCACTATGAGTGAGTTCTGCGCCCCCACCGGGCTCGAAATGCAAGCATTGCTTTCTATTTTGTTACGGATCAATGAATTAAACAACGTTTTGAGCACCAATTGGTTTTCATACAACTTAGAGATTCTCATTGCAAATCCTAGAGTTCCATAAGCTGAGTTGCGCATAATTTCTATGTGAGGACCAAATGTGAGATTACTGTGGAACAAGACACCCAGATCTTTAATATTATCTGTGAGGGATACAGGTATAGATTCAAGTGTATATTTATGAAATTTCAAGACGTGTGAGCTATGATATGAGGTGCCGCGTGATAACGCGCTGGACTTCCGTGCGGAAGGTTGTCGGTTCGAACCTCGTGCTGTGCTACTCCCCTCGAACGATTTTCCACCTAGAATTCAAGGGTACAATAATACCTATGACTTCGGTCATATCTATTATTTTTTTTTATTTGAGAGAAAAAAATTTGAGAAGTAAAATAAATCGTGGAAGATGTTTGAGAAGAAGTAAATATGTGAAAGGGGTGAAATATTTATGTCGAGATAGGAAGCCTGGCGCTCTGTCTTCTCTGCGTACTGCAGTAGGGAAATGGCATAATCGTATCTATGTATTTAATTTGTTTTATTTTAATAATAAAATGACAAGTAATGTATGATGGATAAAAACAAATAACAATATATTTAAACATCCACAATGTTAATGCCTTAACTATAAATAATGTAACAGTGTTGTTCAGCACGTAACATAATAGCACTTTTGAGTTCAGTGCAATATAATGTAATCATTTTATTTTAAACTTTAGAGGACATTACAGTGAAGTTCAGTGCAATGCAACATTACTGTATTGTGCAATACAGTACAAAATAGCAGTTAAGTTCAATACAAAACTATATCTCTGTTTTGTTTATCACAGTACTGCACAGCACAGTTTAGTTCACTGCAATACAATAAAATTATTTTATCCTACACATTTGAAAACAGTACAGTTAAGTTCAGTGCAATACAATAAAAATGTGTTGTCGAGCAAATTTCAGCACAGTATAGTTAAGTCGAATGCAATACAATTTTACAATGTTGTCTATTACAGTACAGAACAGCACAGTTAAGTCCCTTGCAATAAAATAGACCTGTGTTGTCCATTACGGGACGGAACTTCACAGTTAAGTCCCTTGCAATACAATATAACTGTGTTGTACATTACAGTACAGTTAAATTCCTTGCAATACAATATACCTGTGTTTTCCATTACGGGACAGAACAGCACAGTTAAGTCCCTTGCAATACAATATAACTGTGTTGTTCATAACAGTACAGTTAAATTCCTTGCAATACAATATACCTGTGTTGTCTATTACGGGACAGAACTGCACAGTTGAGTCCCTTGCAATACAATATACCATCGTTATCCATTACTGCACAGAACTACGAAGTTAAGTCCCTTGCAATACAATATAACTGTGTAGTTAATTACAATACACAACAGCACAGCAATACAATGTATACGTGTTGTTCATTACTGCACAGAAATGCGAAGTTAAGTCCCTTGCAATGCAATATAACTGCGTAGTTAATTACAATACACAACAGCGCAGCTAAGTCCCTTGCAATACAATGTATACGTGTTGTTCATTACGGTACAGAACATCACAGTTAAATTACTTGCGATAAAATTTAAATGTGTTGTCCATTACAATACAGAACAATACAGTTAAGTCCCTTGCAATATATTATAATATAACTGCGTTGTCCATTACCGCACATAACTGCACAGTTAAACCCTTTATAAAACAATTTAAATGTAGTGTTCATTACAGTACATAACAGCACAGTTAAATTCCTTGCAATACAATATAACATTGTTGTACATTACTGCACAGAACTGCGAAGTTAAGACCCTTGCAATACAATATAACTGCATAGTTAATTACAATACACAACAGCAGAGCTAAGTCTTTTGCAATACAATGTAAATGGGTCGTTCATTACAGTACAGAACATCACAGTTAAATTCCTTGCGATACAATTTAAACGTGTTGTCCATTACAATACAGAACAATATAGTTAAGTCTCTTGCAATATAACTGCGTTGTCCATTACCGCACATAACTGCACAGTTAAACCCTTTATAAAACAATTTAAATGTAGTGTTCATTACAGTACATAACAGCACAGTTAAATTCCTTGCAATACAATATAACAGTATTGTCCATTACTGCACAGAACTGCGAAGTTAAGTCCCTTGCAATACAATATAACTGTGTAGTTAATTACAATACACAACAGTACAGCAAAGCCCCCTGCAATACAATATATACGTGTTGTTTATTACAGTACAGAACACAGTTAAATTCCTTGCGATACAATATAAATGTGTTGCTAAATACAATACACAACAGCACAGCTAAGTCCCTTGCAATACAATGTATACGTGTTGTTTATTACAGTACAGAACACAGTTAAATTCCTTGCGATACAATATAAATGTGTTGATAATTACAATACACAACAGCACAGCTAAGTACCTTGCAATACAATGTACACGTGTTGTTCATCACAGTACAGAACAGCAATGTTAAGTCCAATGCACAATCAAGTCCAGTACAATGCAATAACATACTATATAATCGTAACTCCACTGTCGATCCTGCTCTGCGCAGTGTGTCAACCAAAAGGAATTACACTTCTATATCTCAACGTGAGTAAGGTTGGCGACCTATACAAACACCGATACAAAACAAATATTTTACGTGTGTTTGCTGCTTGCTCGTGACATTCGATGTATTATCTTTAACATACCTTCAACACGCGGACCATCGACATAAATGCAACACTTAAGGACAAAGTCAAACGTTTTTCGTTTAAATTTTCGAACACGATGATCCTTGTGAGAATCAGCTTGTTAAGAAAGCTGCGTGCGAATAATTTTAAAAAGGGTTATACGATTTCATATTCGTGTCATAAAAATGAAATTTTATATTTGCATTTATTTCAAAGTTCCGTGCTGAGATGTCTCCATTACATCATTTGAATCTGTATCTACGAGGGTCATCAAAGAAAGTAAGGTGACAACATTTATGTAGGATCGAAAAATGCTTGTATTTACAATAATTAAAATTCACAGGATACTTAACAAATATATTCAACTATTTTTCAACGTAATCAACGTAGTCGGGGCACCAGTTTTTGTATGCCAGTGTCATAGACCTCCGCCACCAGCTTTTTCAGCCACTTCTTTACAGCTTCCTCGACCTCCTGATCGTTAGAAAATTGTTGGGGTGTAGTGACACACCCAAGTCTCATCCCCCGTCACGATAGAGTCCAGAAGAGCTTCTCCCTCCTGTGCAAAACGATCAAAAAATTCACGCGCGGCGGTCACGCGATTTTGACGGTGCTCCATTATGAGCATTCTGGGCACCCATCTCGCGCACAACTTCTTGTAACCAAGTTTTTCCAACACAATATTACCAAGGAGACTTTGACAAATGCCAGGAAATTCTTCGTGAAGGTCGTCAAGCGTCACACGGCGGTCATTTCGCACTTGTTCTTCAATTTTTTGAACAAGTTCGTCAGAAATCACTGCCTTGTCTCGTCGTGAGTATCAGTACGGTCTTCTCTGAACAACCTAACCCCCTTCGTGACATGTTGTCGACTCATCACATCACTACCATAAACTTCGCGATATTTGCGGCGGTATTGTTCTGCAAAGTCAAAAAACGGATGACCGCGTGGATCTCGCACGGACTGACTGTGACTGAATAAAATGGCTGACAAACACGCGGGACCAAACAAATGACCGTTAGGATCCCTCCTACACATCAGGTGCGCCAACTTCGAAACAAAAATAAACCCACGGCCTCTGGAGACCTTGTAACCTTCCTTTCTAGATGACCCTCGTACAAACTCGTTCGAGGAGTTGTGAGCTGTCCAGCATTACTACAAAGATTAGCGTTAAATGTTCCTAACAATTACACTAGACTGCGCCGGCAGGAACTATTCTCAATAACATACGCAAGAACGGGTCTTCCAGCCGCTATGCCTGTTGGAAGGGCCTTAACTCTTCTTAACGGGACTGCTTCGGATATTGACATATTTCATATCACATTACCAAAAGCAAAAGTAAATTTTCTTCTTAGATTAAGCGCGTTAGAAAGCACTCATCAACATACTTAAGTGACTGAATATATATGTAACATACGTTTGTGTGTAAATACTCGTTTGTATACATATGCATTATTTTTTATTTTATATAATTTAAAAAAAAAAAAAAATTCCCTGTAATTTTTCTTCTTTTTTAATGTCTTGTATTTTTCAATGTAATTGGGCTAAGCCTGTTTTGAAAAAATAAATAAATAAAATAAATAAATAAAAAAAAAATAAAAAAAAAAATTTAGCACATGTGGAAAAGGAGGCGCGAAGTAAATGTTACCCTAACAACATCTATCCTAGAAATACAATACGTAACTTTTTTCCTGATAATATTATATATGAAATGCTATCCCTCGTGATCAAACTATCCTGTGGATGGAAGTAGATGTTGGTGTTGATATTGATGTTGTTGGTGCTGGTATTGGTACTGGTGTTGGTGTTGATATTGATTTTGGTGTTGGTGCTGGAGTCGAAGTTTTTTAATCAACTCCTCAACCCTCGAGAAATCTTAAAATAAAAGGAGCTTCAAAAAGACGTTAATAAAATAAAGTTTGCTACTAAAAATCAAAATAAAATTTTATTAGGTAAATAAAATTGAATTCTTTAGATTGATTTATTAACTTTGTAAAATTGAATTCCTTTGATAATTTAAACAAGATTTATAAAATTCAATTCGTTTGACAGATTTCTTAAATTTGTAAAACTGAATCCCTTTTATAAATTTATACAATTTATAAAATTGAATTCCTTTGATAATTTATACTAGATTTATAAAATTAAATTCCTTTGACAGATTTATTAAATAAATAAAATTAAATTCCTTTGATAATTTAAAAAAGATTAATAAAATTTAATTCCTTTAATAGATTTATTAAATTTATAAAATTAAATTGCTTTGATAATTTAAACAAGATTAATAAAATTGAATTCATTTGATAGATTAATTAAATTTATAAAATTGAATTCCTTTTATACATTTATTGAGAAAAATTTGGGCCAAAAAGATTGAAATATCGCAAAAATACAGGTTAAGTGACAAAAGCACGAAAACTCGTAGAACAAATAATTATTCGGTTGTAATTTTGTACATATATTCGTAAACTTGGTGGTCAATGGCAGTTTTTTGAGTGAAAAGTGTGAAGTTTCCACCTATTACTAACAAACGATCATACATATTTTACAGGTTTTACCGATTTTTATATCATGATGCATTTCTATTACACGTTTGTCTTGATTCATTGATAGTTCTAGCATTTTAGTGAGAAAAAATAGTTTTTTGAAAGTCAAAATTCATTCACACTGAAAAATTTGGGCCAAAAAGATTGAAATATCGCAAATATACAGGTTAAGGGATAAAAACACGAAAACTCGTAAAACAAAGAACATTATTCTGTTGTGATTTTGTACATTTATTCGTAAACTTGGCTGTCAATGTCAGTTTTTTGAGTGAAAAGTATGAAGTTTCAGTCTATTACTAACAAATGATCATACATATTTTACAGGTTTTGACGTTTTATATCAAAAACTTACGCAAATGCGTACGTTTGTCTTGATTCATTGATAGTTCTAGCATTTTGTACGTAAAATAAGTTTTTTGTTAGTCAAGTTCATTCACACTGAAAAATATGGGCCAAAAAGATTGAAATATCGCAAAAATACAGGTTTAGAGCCAAAAGCACGAAAACTCGTAGAACAAACAATTATTCTGTGGTGATTTTGTACATATATTCGTAAACTGGGCGGTCAATGGCAGTTTTTCGAGTGAAAAGTATGAAGTTTCAGTCTATTACTAACAAATGATCATACATATTTTACAGGTTTTGACGTTTTATATCAAAAACTTACGCAAATGCGTACGTTTGTCTTGATTCATTGATAGTTCTAGCATTTTGTACGTAAAATAAGTTTTTTGTTAGTCAAGTTCATTCACACTGAAAAATATGGGCCAAAAAGATTGAAATATCGCAAAAATACAGGTTTAGAGCCAAAAGCACGAAAACTCGTAGAACAAACAATTATTCTGTGGTGATTTTGTACATATATTCGTAAACTGGGCGGTCAATGGCAGTTTTTCGAGTGAAAAGTATGAAGTTTTAGTCTATTACTAACAAATGATCATACATATTTTACAGGTTTTGACGTTTTTATCAAAAACTTACTCAAATGCATTAAAATTACACGTTTGTCTTGATTCATTGATAGTTCTAGCATTTTGTACGTAAAATAAGTTTTTTGTTAGTCAAGTTCATTCACACTGAAAAGTTTGGGCCAAAAAGATTGAAATATTGCAAAAATACACGTTGAGGGTCAATACACGAAAACTCCTGGAACAAACAATAATTCAATTGTGATTTTGTACATATATTCGTAAACATAGCTGTCAATGTCAGTTTTTTGGCTGAAAACTATGGAATTTCCGCCTATTACTACCAAAATATTGAAATTTCGCAAAAATACAGGTTTAGGGTCAAAAGCGAGAAAACTCGTAGAACATAGAATTATTTTGATGTGATTTTGTACATATGTAGTCGTCAACTTATCTGTCAATGTCAGTTTTTTAAGTGAAAAAAAATGACGTTTCCGTCAATAGTAATAACTTACAAATGGTCGTACATATTTTATAGGTTTTACCGTTTTTTATATCATGACTTACGCAAATGCATTTCTATTACACGTTTGTCTTGATTCATTGATAGTTCTAGCATTTTAGTGAGACAAAATAGTTTTTGTTAATAAAAATTCATTCACACTGAAAAATTTGGGCCAAAAAGATTGAAATATCGCAAACATACAGGTTAAAGGTCTCAAGCTCGAAAACTCGTAGAACTAACAATTATTCGGTCGTGATTTTGTACATATATTCGTAAACTGGGCGGTCAATGGCAGTTTTTCGAGTGAAAAGTATGAAGTTTCCGTCTATTACTAACAAATGGTCGTACATATTTTACAGGTTTTACCGTTTTATATCATGATTTACGAAAATGCATTTCTATTACACGTTTGTCTTGATTCGTTGATTGTTCTAGCATTGTACTCTCCACTAGCTTAGTAAGAAAAAAAAGGTTTTTGTAAGTCAAAATTCACTCACACTGAAGAATTTGGGCCAAAAAGATTGAAATATCGCAAAAATACAGGTTTAGGGTCAAAAGCTCGAAAAATCGTATAACAAACCATTATTCCGTTGTGATTTTGTACATGCATTCGTAAACTGGGCGGTCAATGGCAGTTTTTCGCGTGAAAAGTATTGAGTTGCCACCTATTACGACCAAAATATTGAAATTTTGCAAAAATAGAGAAAAATTTGGGCCAAAAAGATTGAAATATCGCAAAAATACAGGTTTAGGGCAAAAAGCACGAAAACTCGTAGAACAAACAATTAGTCGGTTGTGATTTTATACATATATTCGTTAACTGGCCTGTCAATGGCAGTTTTTTAAGTGAAAAGTATGAAGTTTCAATCTATTACTAACAAAATAGATAATACATATTTTACAGGTTTTGACGTTTTATATCAAAAACTTGCGCAAATGCATTTATATTACACGTTTGTCTTGATGCATTGATAGTTCTAGCCTTTTGTACGAAAAATTAGTTTTTTGTTAGTCAAAATTCATTAACACTGAAAAATTTGGGCCAAAAAGATTGAAATATCGCAAAAATACAGGTTTAGAGCCAAAAGCACGAAAACTCGTAGAACAAACAATTATTCTGTGGTGATTTTGTACATATATTCGTAAACTGGGCGATCAATGGCAGTTTTTCGAGTGAAAAGTATAGAGTTTTCGCCTATTACTACCAAAATATGGAAATTCCGCAAAAATAGAGGTTAAGGACCAAAAGCACGAAGACTCGTAGAACAAACAATAATTCTGTTGTGATTTTGTACATATATTTGTAAACTTGGCTGTAAATGTCAGTTTTTTGAGTGAAAAGTTTAAAGTTTCCGTCTATTATTAACAAATGGTCATACATATTTTACAAGTTTAGAAGTTTTATATCAAAAATTTACGCAAATACATTTATATTACACTTTTGTTTTTATTCATTGATAGTTCTAGCATTTTAGTGACAAAAATAGTTTTTTGTTAGTCAAAATTCATTCACACTGAAAAATTTGGGCCAAAAAGATTGAAATATCGCAAAAATACAGGTTTAGGGCAAAAAGCACGAAAACTCGTAGAACAAACAATAATTCTGTTGTGATTTTGTACATATAGTCGTTAAATTGGCTGTCAATGTCAGTTTTTTGAGTGAAAAGTATGAAGTTTCCGTCTATTACTAACAAATGGTCGTACATATTTTACGGGTTTTACCGTTTTATATCATGACTTACGCAAATGCATTTTTCTTACACGTTTGTCTTGATTCATTGATAGTTCTAGCATTTAACTAGAAAAAAAAGTTTTTTGTAAGTCAAAATTCATTCACACTGAAAAATTTGGGCCAAAAAGATTGAAATATCGCAAAAATACAGGTTTAGAGCCAAAAGCACGAAAACTCGTTGAACAAACAATTATTCTGTGGTGATTTTGTACATATATTCGTAAACTGGGCGCTTAATGGCAGTTTTTTGAGTGAAAAGTATAGAGTTTTCGCCTATTACTACCAAAATGTGGACATTTCGGAAAAAATAGAGGTTTAGGACCAAAAGCACGAAAACTCGTAGAACAAACAATAATTCTGTTGTGATTTTGTACATTTATTTGTAAACTTGGCTGTAAATGTCAGTTTTTTGAGTGAAAAGTTTAAAGTTTCCGTCTATTACTAACAAATGGTCATACATATTTTACAAGTTTAGAAGTTTTATATCAAAAATTTACGCAAATACATTTATATTACACTTTTGTTTTTATTCATTGATAGTTCTAGCATTTTAGTGAGAAAAATAGTTTTTTGTTAGTCAAAATTCATTCACACTGAAAAATTTGGGCCAAAAAGATTGAAATATCGCAAAAATACAGGTTAAGGGACAAAAGCTCGAAAACTCGTAGAACAAACAATTATTCCGTTTTGATTTTGTACATGTATTCGTGAACTTGGCGGGTCAATGGCAGTTTTTCAAGTGAAAAGTATAGAGTTTCCGCCTATTACTACCAAAATATGGAAATTTCGGAAAAATAGAGGTTTAGGACCAAAAGCACGAAAACTCGTAGAACAAACAATAATTCTGTTGTGATTTTGTACATATATTTGTTAACTTGGCTGTCAATGTCAGTTTTTTGAGTGAAAAGTTTGAAGTTTCCGTCTATTACTAACAAATGGTCGTACATATTTTACGGGTTTTACCGTTTTATATCATGACTTACGCAAATGCATTTCTTTTACACGTTTGTCTTCATTCATTGATAGTTCAAGCGTTTTAGTGAGAAAAAATAGTTTTTTGCTAGTCAAAATTCATTCACACTGAAAAATTGGGGCCTAAAAGATTGAAATATCGCAAAAATACAGGTTTAGGGCAAAAAGCACGAAAACTCGTAGAACAAACAATTAGTCGGTTGTGATTTTATACATATATTCGTTAACTGGCCTGTCAATGGCAGTTTTTTAAGTGAAAAGTATGAAGTTTCAATCTATTACTAACAAAATAGATCATACATATTTTACAGGTTTTGACGTTTTATATCAAAAACTTGCGCAAATGCATTTATATCACACGTTTGTCTTGATGCATTGATAGTTCTAGCCTTTTGTACGAAAAATTAGTTTTTTGTTAGTCAAAATTCATTAACACTGAAAAATTTGGGCCAAAAAGATTGAAATATCGCAAAAATATAGGTTGAGGGACAAAAGCACGAAAACTCGTAGAACAAACAATTATTCTGTGGTGATTTTGTACATATATTCGTAAACTGGGCGGTCAATGGCAGTTTTTCGAGTGAAAAGTATAGAGTTTTCGCCTATTACTACCAAAATATGGACATTTCGGAAAAAATAGAGGTTTAGGACCAAAAGCACGAAAACTCGTAGAACAAACAATAATTCTGTTGTGATTTTGTACATATAGTCATTAACTTGGCTGTCAATGTCAGTTTTTTGAGTGAAAAGTATGAAGTTTCCGTCTATTACTAACAAATGGTCGTACATATTTTACGGGTTTTACCGTTTTATATCATGACTTACGCAAATGCATTTTTCTTACACGTTTGTCTTGATTGATTGATAGTTCTAGCATTTAACTAGAAAAAAAGTTTATTGTAAGTCAGAATTCATTAACACTGAAAAATTTGGGCCAAAAAGATTGAAATATCGCAAAAATACAGGTTTAGAGCCAAAAGCACGAAAACTCGTTGAACAAACAATTATTCTGTGGTGATTTTGTACATATATTCGTAAACTGGGCGCTTAATGGCAGTTTTTCGAGTGAAAAGTATAGAGTTTTCGCCTATTACTACCAAAATGTGGACATTTCGGAAAAAATAGAGGTTTAGGACCAAAAGCACGAAAACTCGTAGAACAAACAATAATTCTGTTGTGATTTTGTACATATATTTGTAAACTTGGCTGTAAATGTCAGTTTTTTGAGTGAAAAGTTTAAAGTTTCCGTCTATTACTAACAAATGGTCATACATATTTTACAAGTTTAGAAGTTTTATATCAAAAATTTACGCAAATACATTTATATTACACTTTTGTTTTTATTCATTGATAGTTCTAGCATTTTAGTGAGAAAAATAGTTTTTTGTTAGTCAAAATTCATTCACACTGAAAAATTTGGGCCAAAAAGATTGAAATATCGCAAAAATACAGGTTAAGGGACAAAAGCTCGAAAACTCGTAGAACAAACAATTATTCCGTTTTGATTTTGTACATGTATTCGTGAACTTGGCGGGTCAATGGCAGTTTTTCAAGTGAAAAGTATGGAGTTTCCGCCTATTACTACCAAAATATTGAAATTTCGGAAAAATAGAGGTTTAGGACCAAAAGCACGAAAACTTAAGAACAAACAATAATTCTGTTGTGATTTTGTACATATATTTGTTAACTTGGCTGTCAATGTCAGTTTTTTGAGTGAAAAGTTTGAAGTTTCCGTCTATTACTAACAAATGGTCGTACATATTTTACGGGTTTTACCGTTTTATATCATGACTTACGCAAATGCATTTCTATTACACGTTTGTCTTCATTCATTGATAGTTCAAGCGTTTTAGTGAGAAAAAATAGTTTTTTGCTAGTCAAAATTCATTCACACTGAAAAATTGGGGCCAAAAAGATTGAAATATCGCAAAAATACAGGTTTAGGGCAAAAAGCACGAAAACTCGTAGAACAAACAATTAGTCGGTTGTGATTTTATACATATATTCGTTAACTGGCCTTTCAATGGCAGTTTTTTAAGTGAAAAGTATGAAGTTTCAATCTATTACTAACAAAATAGATCATACATATTTTACAGGTTTTGACGTTTTATATCAAAAACTTGCGCAAATGCATTTATATTACACGTTTGTCTTGATGCATTGATAGTTCTAGCCTTTTGTACGAAAAATTAGTTTTTTGTTAGTCAAAATTCATTAACACTGAAAAATTTGGGCCAAAAAGATTGAAATATCGCAAAAATATAGGTTTAGGGACAAAAGCACGAAAACTCGTAGAACAAACAATTATTCTGTGGTGATTTTGTACATATATTCGTAAACTGGGCGGTCAATGGCAGTTTTTCGAGTGAAAAGTATAGAGTTTTCGCCTATTACTACCAAAATATGGACATTTCGGAAAAAATAGAGGTTTAGGACCAAAAGCACGAAAACTCGTAGAACAAACAATAATTCTGTTGTGATTTTGTACATATAGTCGTTAACTTGGCTGTCAATGTCAGTTTTTTGAGTGAAAAGTATGAAGTTTCCGTCTATTACTAACAAATGGTCGTACATATTTTACGGGTTTTACCGTTTTATATCATGACTTACGCAAATGCATTTTTCTTACACGTTTGTCTTGATTCATTGATAGTTCTAGCATTTAACTAGAAAAAAAAAGTTTTTTGTAAGTCAAAATTCATTTACACTGAAAAATTTGGGCCAAAAAGATTGAGATATCGCAAAAATACAGGTTTAGAGCCAAAAGCACGAAAACTCGTAGAACAAACAATTATTCCGTTTTGATTTTGTACATGTATTCGTGAACTTGGCGGGTCAATGGCAGTTTTTCGAGTGAAAAGTATAGAGCTTTCGCCTATTACTACCAAAATGTGGACATTTCGGAAAAGTAGAGGTTTAGGACCAAAAACACGAAAACTCGTAGAACAAACAATGATTCTGTTGTGATTTTGTACATATATTCGTAAACTTGGCTGTCAATGGCAGTTTTTTGAGTGAAAAGTATGAAGTTTCCGTCTATTACTGACAAATGGTCGTAGGTACATATTTTACAGGTTTTACCGTTTTATATCATGACTTACGCAAATGCATTTTTCTTACACGTTTGTCTTGATTCATTGATAGTTCTAGCATTTTAGTGAGAAAAAAAAATTTTTGGTAGTCAAAATTCATTCACACTGAAAAATTTGGGCCAAAAAGATTGAAATATCTCAAAAACACAAGTTTAGGGACAAAATCACGAAAAGTTGTAGAACAAAAAATTATTCTGTTGTGATTTTGTACATTTATTCGTAAATTTGGCGGTCAATGTCAGTTTTTTGAGTGAAAAGTATAAAGTTTCCGTCTATTACTACAAACGGTATTAAATATTTTACAGGTTTTACCGTTTTATAGCATGACTTACGAAAATGCATTTCTATTACACGTTTGTCTTGATTTATTGATAGTTCTAGCATTTTAGTGAGAAAAAATTGTTTTTTGTTAGTCAAAATTCATTCACACTGAAAAATCTGGTCCAAAAAGATTGAAAAATATCGCAAAAATATAGGTTTAGGCCCAAAAGCACGAAAACTCGTAGAACAAACAATTGGTCTGTTGTGATTTTGTACATATTTTCGTAAACTTGGCGGTCAATGGCAGTTTTTCGAGTGAAAAGTATGGAGTTTCCGCCTACTTTTAACAAAATATTGAAATTTCGCATAAATAGAGGTTTAGGACCAAAAGCACGAAAACTCGTAGAACAAACAATAATTCTGTTGTGATTTTGTACAAATGTTCGTAAACTTGGCTGTCAATGTCAGGTCTTTGAGTGAAAAGTATGAAGTTTCCGTCTATTACTGACAAATGGTCGGACATATTCTTTAGGTGTTACCGTTTTATATCATGACTTACGCAAATGCATTTCTATTACACGTTTGTCTCGTACTTTTGCTACATCCTACCTGTATTTTGGCTACATCCTGTATATCTTCACACCCTGTTTATCTGCACAGCCTGTATATTTGCTACAACCTGTATATTATCTACACAATCCGTATTTTTGCTACAGTCTGTATTTTTTCTACAACTCTGTATATCCGCACCACCCGTATATTTACTTCAGCCCGTATTTTTGGTACAGCCTGTACATCTGCACAGCCTGTATATTTGCTACAACCTGTATTTTTACTACACTGGTCCGTCCAGCAGCAGAACCAAGGGCAGCCCAAATATCCTGCAGCCTCCAGCTACTGCTCTTTTGCCTCCCAACCCTTTTCCCGGTGTCGCAGACCCCCCGCTAACTTAGAGCCACCACCGCCCACCATGGAGGAGGCTAAATCCAGTGAGGACAGTGACGCAAAGACTGAAGACAATGTGGAAACGGACAAAGTGGCCAAAGATCCGACAAGTAATAAAGAGGGTGATAAGTTAGATGTACCTTAAGAGGAAGATGACGAGAAAGTGGAAAAAAGATTAGATGAGGTAGATGGACATTTAGAAAAGGTAGTAGTAGGCAAATATGTTAAAGACATTGCTGTTAGATCGAATTCAAACTCGCCGAAATAAATTGGCGGGGACGGTTTACTAAATCCTAATGAACAGCTAGCTTCGTCTCCGTGTGCGTCCAATTCTAGATTAAATTCGTCATTAGGTAGGTCTCAACAGCAGCCATCATTGAATCTCGTGTTTAACGATGGCGTTGAGAATCTGGTAGTCTGTCGATGGTCGCGCAGGAGGATAGATATAAGATATTTTTGCTACATTTTGTATGTTTATTTTTTAATTAATCAATTATTAAGAATATAATTTAAATGCGAATAATCACAAATTAAAAAAAAAATTTAACAATATATTTCAAATGGTCCATTTCAAAAATGTACGTTCAAAAAATATGAAAGAACACTTCACTAACGAAGAACAAGCACACCAAAAAGAAACTTCATACTTTTCACTCGAAAAACTGCCATTGACAGTGAAGTTTCGAATCTATGTGCAAAATAACAACAGAATTAATATTTGTTCAACAAGTTTTCGTGCTTTTCGTCCCAAACTAATATTTTTGAGAAATTTCAATATAGCGCGTCAATATTTTCCTGTTTGAATGAACTTTGACTAACGAAAACCGAGTTTTCGTACAAAAATGCTGGAATTATCAATGAATCAACACAAAAGTGTAGTGGAAACGCATTTGCGTTAGTTATGATATAAAACGTCAAAACCTGCAAACTATGTACGACCATTTGTTAGTAATATACGGAAACTCCATACTTTTCACTCGAAAAACTGCTTTTGACAAAATAACAACAGAATTATTGTTTGTTCTACGGGTTTTCGTGCTTTTCGTCCCACACCTATATTTTTGCTAAATTTAAATATTTTGTTACTTATAGACGGGAAACTTCATACTTTTCACTCGAAAAACTGCCATTGACAGCCAAGTTTACGAATGTGTGTACAAAATCACAACAGAATTTTTGTTTGTTCAACGCGTTTTCGTGCTTTTCATACCAATCATATATTTTTGAAAAAATTTCAATATTTTGCGTCAATAATTTCCAGTTTGAATGAATTTCGACTAACAAAAAACTAATTTTCCATACAAAAATGCTGGAATTATCAACGAATCAAGACAAAAGTGTAGTAGAAACGCATTTGCGTTATTTATGATAGAAAACGTCAAAACCTGCTAAATATGTACGACTATTTGTTATTAATAGACGGAAGCTTCATACTTTTCACTCAAAAAACTGCCATTGACAGCCAAGTTTACGAATATATGTACAAAATCACAACAGAATTATTGTTTGTTCTACGAGTTTTCGTGCTTTTGACCCTAAACCTCTATTTAGCGATATTTCAATATTTTGATAGTAATATACGGAAACTTCATGCTTTTTACTCAAAAAACTGACATTGACAGTCAAGTTTACGAATATATGTACAAAATCACAACAGAATTATTGTTTGTTCTACGAGTTTTCGTGCTTTTGACCCTAAACCTCTATTTAGCGATATTTCAATATTTTGATAGTAATATACGGAAACTTCATGCTTTTTACTCAAAAAACTGACATTGACAGTCAAGTTTACGAATATATGTACAAAATCACAACAGAATTATTGTTTGTTCTACGAGTTTTCGTGCTTTTGACCCTAAACCTCTATTTAGCAATATTTCAATATTTTGATAGTAATATACGGAAACTTCATGCTTTTTACTCAAAAAACTGACATTGACAGTCAAGTTTACGAATATATGTACAAAATCACAACAGAATTTTTGTTTGTTCTACGAGTTTTCGTGCTTTTGACCCTAAAGCTCTATTTTAGCGATATTTCAATATTTTGATAGTAATATACGGAAACTTCATGCTTTTTACTCAAAAAACTGACATTGACAGTCAAGTTTACGAATATATGTACAAAATCACAACAGAATTATTGTTTGTTCTACGAGTTTTCGTGCTTTTGACCCTAAACCTCTATTTAGCGATATTTCAATATTTTGATAGTAATATACGGAAACTTCATGCTTTTTACTCAAAAAACTGACATTGACAGTCAAGTTTACGAATATATGTACAAAATCACAACAGAATTATTGTTTGTTCTACGAGTTTTCGTGCTTTTGACCCTAAACCTCTATTTAGCGATATTTCAATATTTTGATAGTAATATACGGAAACTTCATGCTTTTTACTCAAAACACTGACATTGACAGTCAAGTTTACGAATATATGTACAAAATCACAACAGAATTATTGTTTGTTCTACGAGTTTTCGTGCTTTTGACCCTAAAGCTCTATTTTAGCGATATTTCAATATTTTGATAGTAATATACGGAAACTTTATACTTTTCACGTGAAAAACCGCCATTGACAGTTTACGAATATAGTATATGTACAAAAACGACAGCCAAGTTTACGAATATATGTATATTTCAAATGGTTCATTTAAAAAATGTACGTTCAAAAAATATGAAAGAACACTTACGAAAGAACAAGCAGACCAAAAAGAACATTTCAAAAGATTTTTGTACTGCGCCAGTTAACCGACAAGACGCGTAGAAAAAATGCTAAAAATTGCTTGTTTCAAAAGAGAGTTTTAAAATACTTTCCCTACACAATGGTATTTCCATGCAGAACAGACAAAGGCAGTGTTTTAGAAATCCGAAACGGTATTCGCATCCACCGTAATGCAGGGCGCAAAATATTTTGCAAAGCTCCTACTAACAACAGCAACCAACAACAACAAAGCTGGAAACAATGCAAAAACCGCAACAGAGGCCCTAGACTGTGAATATTTTGAATTGTTCCAGTTGCGAGTGCGGCTCGCATTCTCAGCCGTTGAGCGCCCCCTGGAATTTGAATTGAAACTGTTGAATAGTGTTGTAAATTATGTTTTTTTTTTCTATCCAAAATAAAACGTTTTCAATTCAAACTGTTTTTAAGAAAAGTGACCCACCGAATACAAATATAGCTACAAATGATGGAGGAATTACAAAAGAAATGTTTAAAGATTTTTCCAGAGCTGAAAAGTCGTAAAAAAATACGAATACGCCTCCAACACTAAAATCAACATCAACACCAGCACCAACAGCAATATCAACACCAACACCAGCTTCCATTCGCATGGTGGTTTGATGACGAGAGATAACATGTCATAGTCATCATTACACCATCAGTATACTATACAGGGAGTGGCATTAAACAGAGTTTGTGAATTCAAAGATTTGGGCGTAACCTTTGTGATGTCGGACTCACGTACGTTAACCATGTCTCACGTTTGATATCAGACTGTTACAAACTACTCGGTTTTATAATGAGAATATCAAGAGAATTTAACAGCACCGATATCCTCCGAAACTTATATAATTATCTAATTAGAACCAAATTAGAATATGCATCTACGGTTTGGGCTCCTCATCAGCTCAAATATAAAAACAATATAGAACAAATACAAAAAAATCCTCAGACATCTATGGTACAGAACAAAGGGGGATTACCCAAAATATGCTCACCATGTCGAACTTCTCACGGTGTGTAACTATAGAAGCCTCGAAACAAGAAGGCAAGAATCCATTGCGATATTCCTACTAAAGGTTTTTCGAGGTTGCTTTAACTGTCCCGCGATTCTAGAAGCACTAAGTTTATATGTACCCAATAAATATAGCCGTGCAAGGAATCACCCTCTGTTCTATGATACATACCAACTTACAGAAGAAATATCATGGTTAAACACTCAGTCACGCGTGGTATAGAGATATTGAACCAACTGAGTGACACTGTGGATATAGTCTCGGCACCGTCTAGCAGTATGAGAAGAATCCTGGCTGATTTCTTCTTAACTAATAAGCCAATGTTAGAAGCAGACCCTCTTTGTGTAACAGGAGAAATCCGTGCAAAGTGGATAAAAAAAATATATAATATATTATCCGAAAAGTTGTTTCGTATTATATTTCTAGGATAAATGTTGTATGGGTAACATTTATTTCTCTCCTCCTTATTTCACACGTGCTGAATGTATATTTTGTACGAAAGTAATAGTTAAGCACATTTTTTCTTTCATTGTTTACCTAAATTGCTTGATTCCAAATTGAGGAAAGCCTGACGCTCTCTCTTCTCTGTCTAGGAAGCTGCATTAACATTAATAACATTGACCACATAACAAATTTTTTCATTTCCTGAAATAAATACATTTTCACATTGCAACTGAAAAGTCGTGCAGGTTTCTCAAACCGCATTTCCGTTTTCTTTTGTTCAAGGCCCCTAAAACCTTAAGCACGCATAACTGAATTGAATGCGTGGTTTTAATGTAAATGGCATAAATCTAAGGTGGCAGAGTCTCAAGTAAGGTTGCCTTTGGGGGTGAATAGTCCGAAATCTGAGTCGCCCTAACCCGGAGATCATAAATAACCCTTGTTTTATCTAAGGGTTGAATTGTTCTTTCAAGACCGAAAAAAAAACGAATAGAAGAAATCATTAGATTTATACTCGTACAATATAATATAACAAATAAAATAATGTAAATCAGACAGTCAAGAAACTTTCCCATTCTGTCGACATTTTTTTTACTTCTTAACCCTTCCTCCTTCCCTGTGATGTGTAACTAGTACACATTGCTTCTAAACACTTTAATATCTCTATAAATATAATAAACTAAAACCGAAATTTTGCTCGTACAATCTCTGCTCTTTCCGATTCTGGACTATGCGGACGTATGTTACTTGGATGTTACAGAGGAACAGCTGGACCAATTACAGCGTCTTCAAAATGTGTGTCTAAGATTTATTTTCAACCTACGTAAGTACGATCATATAACTTCATACCAGAAGGCATTGAACTGGTTGAATGTTAGAAATAGGCGCCAAATTCAGATACCCGTCCCGCCGCACCCTCTTATCTCGCCGAAAATTTTCAGCTTCTTTCCAATCATGGATTAGAGCTACGCTCAAACAGAGATTGTCTATTGGCCTTTCCAGTTCACCACTCCTCTTTCTTACGTCGTTCTTTACTGTCCATGCAGTGAGACTATTGAATCAGTTACAAACCAATATAAGACTCGCTCCGTCCTTGGCATGCTTTAAGAAGCGACTGAAAAAACTCTTGATTTCTAGTCAGTAAAATAACGTGATTCATTTCTGATTTTTCTTTTCCTTTCCTCTCTACCATACCTTCCTTTCCTTTTGATTGATGATATCTCACTTTATATGAAAAATAATGTTCGGGTGATTGTCCGTCTTTGTGGGGTTCGTGGACATATACTCACGTACGTGTTTATGGATTTCGTGGGGATGGATAGTCATTTGAATGATTTATGCGACCATGTAACTTGCTTCATTTACTTTTGTCTGGTTGTCCGCCAGATTGTATTGCAATAAGCCCGCCAGATTGTATTGCAATAAAAGTGTTAAATAAATAAATACTGGGTTCAGATTTTAGGTATTCCTCCGTAATACATTAACGCATTGAATGAAAAAAATAATATTAATAATAATTAGCACTTATCGGCCACATCAGAGATATTTTGTGAAAATCGGAAATAAATTCACCAATACAATCAAACGTGTGCCAGTGTGTGACGTAGGTATATTAATTCTAATAAAAACCGCTATGGGTGAGAAAATGGAGCTATTCACGTCTCACTCTTACTCTACTTAGGTATATGGGAACGCAAGAAATAGAATCTTAGTTCGCTCGCTTTCCTCGCTTTCGGGCAGCAATTTGAGGTGGTTGCATCGACCGTTTTGTGAACGTCGGCCGATGTTTTTTTTTCATGTTTTCAGCAATTAAATTTAAATTATTATAATTTTTGACTTCAAATTTAATTAATTAAAGCAATTGGCTATGATGATGCTCTTATTTTTCCGATTTTAAAATCGCTCATTTTTACATTCGTGTCGCGCGATAGAGACGACGCTCCACAAAGCCGAAGTTAGCCTTCGATTATGGCCGTCAGTCTCTTTCTTAAGCCCGATGTGTATTACTTAACCGCGGGGTACTGTACACTTCGTGCAATGTCGATCTTTTAAATTTTACATCTTACATAAATATTCTTAAGACCACAAGACATAACACAATTTGTTAAAGTCAATCTTGGCGAGTTGAAATTAGGGTTAAAATTAAACCCCACATTATGTTTGTGGTTTCAAGTCCTCAACGAACAGAAGTGAAGTCTTAGAGTGCAGTTTGGGGGTAGAAAAAACTTTTATTTGTTGCCTTTGATCGGGGAAATGTTACTTGGGACATATACTTTATCTAAAGTAACTTGTTGTGACAGAGATCGTGAACCATTTCTGTGCATTTATTTATATTTTATCCAATATTTTTAACAGATTTAACTCAATTGTATTACAGTGTTTTAATATCAACTTTGATACATGGAAGGGAAACGTGGACACTGAAAAAATACTGAAAGAAGCCGAAGTGTTTTATGTTACGAGTGCGTTCACTTAGAAGAACACAAGGGAACAATATAAACGTAATACGGAATGAAGTGATTAGCCGGTTCACTGCCACGAGCGTGTTGACGCGCTCTCCGATTCAGTGCTCGCCAGGCCGGCCATACAAAATGAACGCGTAAACGCGCTCTCCTTTGAGCTTGTCGCAAGGCCAATATCAAATACAATCGTAATAATTTATAAATTATAACACATAGTGACATCTATTGGGATGGTCAAGAAATACTTATATATTACAATTTACCGATATTATCAAAGTTACAGTCATCTTTCTAAAAACTTTCACTGGCAGTCAATACGTGTCTCTGATACAGGGTTACCGACTACATTTTTTTTGCGACGTAATTGCGATGATTTGTAATGATTTCGTTTGTAGTTTTGTTCAGTGGTTGATTTTTTACTTTTGTGCGTTATTTATGTTAATTTTTCAAAGTATTTATTTACAAAGTGTGTTTTCATGTATTCTTTGGTTATTGGCGGTAGTTTTACGGCATAATACGACGTTTATATAGACTTTTTACGGTTTATTTTATATTTTATTTACCTTTTGCGCTTTATTATACATCATACAGATAATTTGTTGATTTTAGTTTACAAAGTATATTATATTCCGCTATATTTATAAGTAAACGTGTTTTCTGTGTCAAGTTGTGACAACCCTGACATTTTGTGAATATTTAAACTGTGTTTTTCTGAGTGAACGGCAGCTCAAACGCCCCACGGTGTATATATTTAGTAAGTTTTCATAATATCCTTTATATCTGTATACAAAAAATATAATTTTTTTAGGTTTTATTTTTGTTGAAAAAATCCCGGCCTGCTGGGCACGGCCATACTAATAACTTCCGGCACTTAAAGGGTTAGGGATGAATGTGAACTTAAAGCTAATGTGTTGAGTAAGGTGGAGAAGGCATGCTGAGATGGTTTATACATGTATAACGAATGAATGAAGAAAAATTAATAAAAATAATTTTAGTGGAAACCATGATTGAGGAAGACTGAGGAAGAAGAAAGTATGACTGTATCAATCAAATTATGTTTTAAAATAAGGAAACGTTAAAAGTCAGAGAAATTGTAGGAATTATATAAAATTTATTCCCTTCCACATTATTCATACATCTAGTCAGGCACAATATTCTATATTTCTCATCCTTCTTTAAAAGTTTGGTCTATTTGATCCAGCCGCTTTTTCCTCTGTCTACCTCTTCCATGCGCACCTTGCACTTCTGATTTGTATACTTGCTTAGTCATTTATTTTATTTATTTATTTATTATTACACATGACAAGAAATAAATATAATTTGCTAAAAAACAACAGGTAATTTAATTTGTTTTGGCACTACCATCGAGAGGAAGGGAAGATGCAGACTCAGCAGAGAGACACATGACACGCATGGCAACTGATCAAATGTTCACCATCCCTAGAGTTAAAACCTCTTTTGCCCAAAGGCAATATGCTTATTTGGCTACCATTACGTATAATGGCGTGCCTAATTCAATAAAGATAAAGGAAGGAAAACCATTTAGACAGTAGATCGGAGCGTGGTTGTTATTGCGACAGGATTTTAAGTACTTGGGCTTTCAGGATGAATGACGTGTGGAAATGACGTGTGGAAAAGATTTGTGTGGGCTCTTGAGTGTGAGTTTATTCTTGTTGTTTTGATTTTTGTTGTTTTGTATTTGTGTTTCTGTATATGTTTGTGTTAATTTTTATTCTTATGATTGTGTGCGGTATATTATGGGACGAACATTGTTGGTTTTATTTTTGTTTCATTTTGGGTTCAATTTTAGTTTTACTTTTGTTTTTGTTTTTATTCTTATGATTGTGTGCGGTATATTATGGGATGAACAGGTTTGGTCTTTCTGGAGTGATGATGTGTAAAGAGTTTGATTCCTTATGATGTTTCCAGTTGTAATTGAGTGTCACTGTTTGTCAGGTTGATGAGAACGTGCAACAGGTTTTTATTTTTGTGTAATCAAAAATCGGAATGAAGTATCGATTTATTTAATTCATGCTAAATATCCTCAGTGAGATACAGGCAAAATCCTAGTTTACTGGGGATACGACAAATGGAAGGCGACAAACCCAGATCCATTAAAATAATGCATGTCCAAATTAAATTACCGGTTGTTTTTTTTCGCAAACGATGTATATTTCTTGTCAAGTGTAATAATAAATAAACAAATTAAATAAATATATCAAGATGGGCACCAGTACACTATTATGTATTATCATTTTTGCTTTTAAGTTTGATATTGCGCCATTGTTTCAAATCTGTAAACCAGTGTTTTATCGAAAAAAAATGTTCCAATCTGTAAACCAGTGTTTTACCGAAAAAAAAATTCCAATCTGTAAACTAGTGTTTTACCGAAAAAATGTTCCAATCATCTGTACACCAGTGTTTTACCGAAAAAATGTTCCAATCATCTGTAAACCAGTGTTTTACCGAAAAAATGTTCCAATCTGTAAACGAGTGTTTTACCGAAAAAATGTTCCAATCTGTAAACGAGTGTTTTACCGAAAAAATGTTCCAATCTGTAAACGAGTGCTTTACCGAAAAAATGTTCCAATCTGTATACGAGTGTTTTACCGAAAAAATGTTCCAATCTGTAAACGAGTGTTTTACCGAAAAAATGTTCCAATCTGTAAACCAGTGTTTTACCGAAAAAATGTTACAATCTGTAAACCAGGGTTTTATCGAAAAAAATGTTCCAATCTGTAAACCAGTGTTTTATCGAAAAAAATGTTCCAATCTGTAAACCAGTGTTTTACCGAAAAAATGTTCCAATCTGTAAACCAGTGTTTTATTGAAAAAAATGTTCCAATCTGTTAACCAGTGTGTAGCGAGTTGCTTATCTTTATACGTCGTAATGATCTTGATTTGAATTTATTTATTTAAATATAAATACTCAGGAATGCGGATGAAAACGAAAGTGAACAGCGGGTAATTAATAACAAGTCTTGACAGTTGAATGAACAATAATAATATTTATTTCTCGGCGCGTGGGTAATTTATACTCATGAGTGAACCAGTTCGCGATACATATTCTGTCTTATTTGTTCTTGTTCGCGATACATATTCTGACGGGTAGATATTTATTTGTATTCGGAGACGGCGAGACAGAGCGTAAATACTATTTGTGAGTACACATTGTTGACGTTCCTGGCATGTGACAATTTGTAAATAGTACATCGGTCATTGACCCTGTATGTTTACTATTTTAACAATAAATTATGTTTAACAATTCACTTATTTATTTTGATAATTATTTATTTATTTAGGTAGGTATCCTACAAGTGTTTTACTGATTGGAACAATAAATAACGTCAAATGATTGATAATCGAGAAAAACTCAATATGTCACTGAAAATAAAACGTCGTATTTTCGAGTTGCTGTTTGGAGAAAAAATGTTGTATGAAAGCGTAACGTAACCATATGATTGATGAATTCGTATATGGTATACTCGTACAAGAGAGCTACAGTTGACGACCCCCTCGTGTCGAGGCAACACGATCCGATCCCGTGTAAGGCGATATATTCCGATATTGGCCGATGGGACCCCGGTCCGGATAAAGTGACCAGGATGTTATGTAAAAAGTGTTTGCCGTCGATACAAACCGATTCACACAATTCAAAAACAAAAATACAATATGTTTGAAATAACAACATTATTTACTATATGTTTGAAAAAGAACTACATATAGTATGTCAATTGATAGCTGATTTTTTTTTTAAAGTTGTTTTAAATTTTATTTAATTAACGACACAACAGTGTCTTTATATACAAATGAACATGTGACAGGTTATACAAGTACTTAAAATTATTGACAAAGACAAATTATATGTATATTTAAGTTCAATATATGTTAATTATGTATACCACAAAATATTACCAAACTTCACCAAGCAGACTTATGTAATTGTCCAAGACTTATTTTATAGAGGTAAAGAACTCAGATTTGTTTTAAGTGGAATAATGCATACATAGAACAAATATTGGATTTTTTGAGAATTTTGTGGGAATTTTATGGATAGATATTGAGATATAGAAAACACATGGCCTCATTAGTAGAACGAGATGTAAGTTGCTTTGCAGAATGGAAACCTTCCACATGTTGATGCAGGGTTACTCAACTCCAGAGGCAAAGTATTGTCCTTAATGTTTTGTTTATATTATGTTATTTATATGAATAAAGGAGAGCACAAAGTTAGTAGCTATTTCTAAATATTGTTGTGATATTCTAGGGAATAATACTATATCTACTTATATTAAAAATATCTAAATTGTTGCAAAATTCGTTTGATGGAATATGTTACATATTAAAACATGTTTAAACACGTTTTTTAACAACCTGTATGGAGGATTTTGCTAATTCCTTATTCTATTTTGACCCGTAGACACCAACAGTTGGTGTCTAGATTTATATATCAATATCTGACAGTACACTGCACATTGATTGCACGACGTCAGAATTCATTATTGTATAGGAAAGGGGTTGGCAAACCGCGGCTCGCTCGCAAAGTCACTTAAATACGTTGAGTTGTGCTTTCTAACGCGCTCAATCTTATAAGATAATTTACTTTTACTTTTGGTAATGTGATATGAAATATGTCAATATCCGAAGCAGTCCCGTTAAGAAGAGTTAAGGCCCTTCCAACAGGTATAGCATAGCGGCTGGAAGGCCCCGTTCTTGCGTATGTTATTGAGAACAGTTCTTGCCGGCGTAGTCTAGTGTAATTGTTTGGAACATTTAACGCTAATCTTTGTAGTAATAGTTAACTGATCATTGCTCAACTAGCTGAGATCACCCAATTTTTTTTTAATAGTTTTAAAAAATATTTTTACAAAAAACTTATATTAAATAATTAAATAGTTAAAACACGTATTTTTTGTTTCGAATTCCCCACTGTTTTATTAGATTTTACTACCGGTTTCAACGACCTCCGTCTTCTTCGTTAGGTAAAGTTGGACCAAAGTATGGTTAGATTAAGTAAATGTTATTCTTAAAACACGCAATACAAAAAATTGATAAATTGTATGAACTTTATAAAAAAGATGCATGGATGTGGAAAAGGCAAAAGATATGTTTTGCGATAGTTAAATTTGGCACCATGTCCTTTTCACCTACCCCGAAAAGAAAACGGTATGTTGGTTTGTGTGTATGTATGAATTATATAATACATGTGCAAGGGTGTGGGCTGAAAAACACCTGGTGTCTCCGTGGCTGGGCTCGCCCTATATTGGTGGGGTGTATCTTGGCCGAGGGGATGTTATTAGATGAGCCCAGACCTTTTCATAGCTTCTGTCTTTAATGTTTTCTCTGCAATTGATGTGTTCTTGAAGTATATTTAAATATATTATGTACATACTATGTTGCTATCAATATACCTATATTTATTTATTTATTATATTAACTAAACAGCCAAGGTGACATCACACACGCTTGCTTTACGACTTTCGTAATTTTAAATTACTCAATTAAGTCTTACAAATGCACTATAGTCTACAAACAGCATCCACGCTCTTGGGGGACAAAATTAGTTCCCTTTTCAGCGCGATCTACACTAGAAATTCCAAATCTTTGTATATATAATATTTCAAAAGTTTACAACCAACTTATCATTAAACTAAATTGTATAAACTGAACCGTTTGAATTTCGCGTATAGTTTCAAAGACGAGATAAAAGAAAAGTAGAGAGAGTTAGAAAAAGGGTGGGATTATGTTGTGCGAGAGGACCTCAAAGCGAGAGTGGTTAGGCAAGAAGTGAAGGAAAAGACAAATTTAAAAATGCCAGAAAGGCGATCCTTAAGGAGGTTAACTCCTCCAAAGGGACAAGCAGAAGAGAGAGCCTTAAGGCAAGGGACAAAGAGGAGGGGGAGTCTGATTTGGACTCTTTGTATTATTGACTCTTTATAAGGGGGTGGAAAGATACACGGTCGATTAATTTATGATTTTTTTTTTTTTTTTGAGAAACTGATATCTAAATCAATGGAGACTGTGGCCATAATGTAAACATTCATGCTTGGCCATTAGGCGTCTTAAGGGGGCATTCCACTCTAGAAATTT